>JBCJKH010063757.1:0-13585 GCA_039877255.1 Loriculus beryllinus
AGGCTTACATACTAACAGATTTCCCAGAAAATAAAAATCACAAGGTTTCTAATAGCCATTCTATTTTCTCTGACAAATTAAGTCTTTTGGGGAATCAAATGGCAAACGAAACACCAGAAAATTGGCAGAATAAGTTAAAGGCAGCAAGGAATGCATCAGTCACCTTCAGAAAACGTCACATTTCTTTTGGTCACTCTTTGGTATGCTGTAACCTCTTCAAGTTTTCTCTTTCCATACAACCTTACAAAAATACCCTCTATGAGTTCTAATATTGCTACCATAGTTACACTTTTTCTGTAAGGAATGAAGGTGAAAGATAGTCATGTTTTCTTTCAACTGTATTATTTGGAAGATAGTTCCTTGCTTTAACCATTTGCAATCTTTAAAATTACCTGTTAATCATTAAGACTGCTTCTGATAAGTTACCCATTAGCTTCCATCAGGGTTTGACACCAAGTTTTAAGTTGCATTCCTTGTACATGTCAAACTTCCATGTCAGTGGAAGTCAGTGGAAGACTGAGACATGGATAGAATGCAGAATTCATTATCCTTTAATTACTTTTAATCTACAGCAATTATTCAGGGTTCTTTACCAGAAACTTACTGTACAGACTATCCATTTCCTAAGAACTTTCGCAAAACAAACGATGATTTAAAACTATCACTTCTATATGCTTCATTTTAATTATGGTAACATTTGTTGAATTGGCTGAAACTCTTCATAGTTCTACAGTCTGAGGGTTAAGCCCCATGAAAGTGAAAGAGCTCACATCAAATTGCAAATATTTCTGTACAGACTTCCAAAGCTAAAATCGTGCTTCATCCTCAGGGTAACATTTTATCCCTTGTGGGAATGCATGTATTGTGCTAATCATAGTTGTCACTGCATACTACTTCACTGCTGAATGATGGGGTAAAGGATCTTTCGTTCCTAAAATAGCTATGATTTTATAAGTGTGCTCATCAGCCAGTTTAGACAGTGTAATTTAACTGAAGTCAATCACTGGAAGTGTATTGAGAAACAAATTTGAAAAAGTAGTGTGTAGCAACAATGCAGTGAACTATCTCAGCACCTTCTGCCTTAAGAGTCTTTGTTGCTTTTGCAATATCTAACTTGTTCATTTTTCTA
Organism: Loriculus beryllinus; assembly: GCA_039877255.1. Classification (NCBI taxonomy): domain Eukaryota; kingdom Metazoa; phylum Chordata; class Aves; order Psittaciformes; family Psittacidae; genus Loriculus; species Loriculus beryllinus. The sequence goes on from JBCJKH010063757.1 coordinate 1,130, forward strand.
GACGGGAATTTTTAGAATCCTCTACAAATACCTCACAGTGTCAATAGTAATCAACACAGCAGGAGTCACTATCTTTAACATTCCCATCTTTTTTTTTTTTTTTTCCCCTAAATAATATTGGTATTTACCTAGAAGTTTAAAGGAGAATTCTGTCATTTCTGGAAAAAAAAGTAGGTTTCTTTTTCAGTACGTTTTCCAGATACCCATCCCTTACTCTGTGACACTCTGGGTGACCTTAGGCATTTCAAATGACCTCTGTAAACCTCAGTCAGCTCAGCTAAAAGACAGAGCCCCTTTGAAAAGCAGATGTTGCATCAGGGCTGATTTTTCCTGGATAAATGCATTTGAAATTAAAAGAGCTGTGACTGTTCAATGACCTTTCAGTACACTTAATGTCAAGGGCCTTTCTTTTGGAGACTAAGCATCTATCTGGAACTGCTAATGCAATTTAAAAAAGGAAGAAATATAATCAAATTGTACCAGTTCGCATACAAATACAGTGATAGGAATTGCATTTTCAATAACACCATATGCTTTGGCCATGTTGCACCTTTTCTCTTGGCCTATTTCAACATTATTCATTTACAATACTGTAGCGTCTTTTTAATATCGTATATACAAAGCTTTTCATTTTGAATTTGAGATTTATGCTGTCTTTCATGCTGAGGCATCTCAAAACACATCCAAACTTAAGCCCAAACAAAGACAGTACACACTGGAGCAAACTTTGCAACAACATGATGAATACAGTCAAAAACAGATTGACAGAAATTTAAGAAACAATGTTGGGTATGTGCAGAAAGAAATATAGCTTTACATAACAAGGATATAATCCCATAATATCCCTAGGCCCTGCCATCTGAGCATGGATGTTTGCACTTGTCAGGTACTGATTCCACACGCTGCGCTGAGCAGCTGTGAACCCACAAGCCAAGTGAGCAGGGTTTGGCAGCTGGAGTGACTGACAGCCCCAGGGCTGGGGAGGACTCTGGCAGAGGCCCCTGAGATGGGCAGCAGCAGGCATTCACCAGCTTTCTCCATCAGTGACTCAGCACATACACATTTCACTGTGGTTCCAGTGTAATCTCTTCCGGAGTTTAAATCCTTTATATCACTGCCTGCTCTTCTCATGGAAGAAAAAACACCCCTGCTTTTGCCTCTTAAGACAGTACAGCGTTCACCAATTACCTTTTTTTAACAAGTCCAGCAAACCAGGAGTCTTTAAATTCATCTAGTACATAAAATCGGTTACCAAACAGTTATTTTTAACAAGATCCACCCATCTCCATTTATGTGAAACTGCTTTAAGTCCAAGTGCACAGGAAGTACAGTCTTAAGCGACGTATTATTACTGTATCTTCTGTTACTCAAGTGCAGCTACTTGTAATGCAAGAACACATCACTCTTTACATAGTAAAAACATTCAAAGTTTTGATGTTGGGCTTTTCTTCTTCATTACCAGTACTCTGATAAATATGAGGAGACACAGAAAGAAAGAGAAAACACAAGTTTACAAATTCCCACATCCGAAACCAAAACCTGAGGCTGTATTGCTCCTAAGCCCTTACAAAAGTCCTGTACACTGTAAACCTGCTGGTATGTCAGCTTTAGAGGGGAGAGCACTGCTAACCACATAGCTGCCATTTATTGATGCACTGCATCCATAAAGGAGAGAAAGAAGTTTCAGTACTTGACTGACTTGATCCTCATCCCCATGCAACACAGTTCATCAGAAGCAACTGGTGGCAGCAGACTGCTGTGACAGAAAGCCTGTGCAGAAAGTCTATCTCTGCATATTCATGAGCTATTGTATAGGGAGAGAGGAAATCTGAACAGACCAACAGTGCCTGGCATCTTCCCAGTTGGCCACTGCCCACTTCCTGAAGGAGGAGGAGAGCACATGCTCCAGCTTTGAAAAAGGCTTCCTTCTCCTCCAGCACTCCAGACCTCTCAGTTCACAGCCCAGGCACCTATCAAAGTCAATTAAAAGCAAAGCAACTGCAATAAGTGTTATTGTCTCTTTTTACTAATATACATCCATACCCTCTCGTTACTACAAACAGAACAGTTTTCTGACTGCTGGGCAACGTTTCAACCACACAATTCCCTAGAGAGCCTGAGAAAGAAAACTTGGGAAGGCTTAGGAGGCTATATAATGGGGACAAAAATCTCACCACCCAAGCACACATTAAGAATCTAAAGCTTGTTTCTATTGCACAGTATTTTAAGACGATTATTCTTACAGTATGATACTAGTTTATTCAAAAAAATGCTTTTGAATGTAACAAAGGAGCATAGTAGAGCCTCAACCCTAGCTCTGAATTTCCTCATGAGCAAAGAGACTGTCACTTCAAGTGTTTGATGGCCTCCTAGTTTATAGTGGGTATTACCATAAATGAACAAAAATAATCATTATTTATTAATAAAGAGGGATAACAAGTAGGAGTTTTAATGTTACAATGTTACTATTAAACAAACACAATTACTGTAGTTTTAATGCATACTCTTCATTATCTTCTGTTGGCTTGAATACTATGCATAAAAATGAAACTGCATTTTATTTATTGGAAAAGCCATGCAAGTACTGTTTGTGCTCTGCAGCCTTGCAAAGAGTAGCTGACTTTATCACTTGAAAACATTCCGAAGAATTTTAAATCATTCTCTGCAGACTATTAACTGAATTCCCTTAGATATTTTGGGAGTCTGTTCTACATTCTGATAACTTAAATTGATAACTGAAGGTAATTAAATAATTAATTGCCCATGCGCTCAGACTAAAGCATTTTCATTTACAAAGACATTCTCAAAGAACATATCAAAAGCCTTATTAAAGTTGAGGTAGCTAACCTCCTTTCCCCATCCTGCTCTATTATTTTCCCAGGGCTCAAAGTGAGATCAGCTTGGCCATTTTTGAAGCTGGGTACAACATGTTTTTCATCTTCCAGTCAAGAACCTCCCCCCATTCCCATGATCCCTCAAAGGTAACAGACCACATTTTCTATAGGACATCAGCCAGCCCTAAGCACCTTGGATGCTGCCCAGCTGCTCCTATGGTCCTGAATGGGTCAAGTCCCCTCAAGTAATCCCTGTCTCAATCTTTATCCACTGCTGGCAGCTCTCCTTAAGCCCTTGTCCCTGTACAGGCCCTAGAAGCCTGGGACACTGAGCCAAAGAAAGTAATGACTGCTAACAAAATTATCAGCTGTAGAACCAAATCCAGTCCTGCAATGTGAGTGCTCTTATACCAACCATACAAATACTACAATGTAAGAGGGGGCATTAAGTTTAACATACTTGTCATGCACAAAACATATTTCTTATGCTGTCTGTGCCTTACAACCATATTTTCTCACACCAGAGGGATCAATCAATTTCATAAGCAATGTCTTCTAGGATGTTTTTTGAGATTAAATGGTGGGATAGCATTTACAATTCCTTCATCCACACATGCTCCTACACATTCCACTGCAACAATTTTGACATGCAGGTCATAAGGTTGATTTGAGAATAACGAAAGCAGTTCATAAGGTTAATTTGATAACATCCAAACCTGTAATCTGCAATCAGCTGAAGTAAGGACCTCCTGCTGCACAGGTGGCACAAAAATACCCATGCTACCCATAACAGCTGGGGAACAAAAATCAACAATCTTGTTGTAGTAAATTTGCAATGTGTACACAAACCTTTTGAAACAAGGCACATAAACACCTCCTGTGAGAAACAAAAGCAGTCAGAAATGAAAATACAACAGTCTGCTCTGATCTACATTATTTAATGTCTCATATGCAATCATGCCTATGATTTTGCATTAATCTTCTTTCCCATGACAGGTTTATAATCTGTAACTGCAGAATTCTCAGACATGAATACTGATCTGAGGCACCACGATCATCAGATGCTTTGGATTTAGAATCATATATTCACGGTACTGTAGTTTTCTCATAATTGCAGTCTGTCAAAACCAAGGTACCTATGTATTTCTGCAGTGCAAACTGTGCTACTAGTGAGTAACAGCCTCTATCTCCTACTAGGACTGCAGAGTAAATCTAGACAGCTGACTACTCTATACAACTTTTACAACACAGAAGCCTACACTCTTCTTTCAGACAGACACACAAAAATAATTAAGACAGTGTTAACGGAACATATAAGCACAGCAGTAGTAAATGTATTTACTATACTCCTCTGTATCTAGAAAAAAATGCAGCCATCATGGATTTCAAACACTGACTGGTCTCTAACTTTTCCCAGCCTAGAAGAGTCACCCCTCTGCAGTAGCAGAGTTTAATGTTTCCTCTCCTATTACCAACCTCAAATCTTTCTTCAATAGTTTCTGCATTTCCTACCAAGAAATCCCATACTCAAGCTGTTCCAGGAACAGCTCTACAATGTTCTCTCTTTTTCCCCAGAACCCTACTATATTTGCTCGTTGTTAATTTCTCCTGTAGATTCCCTGTAACACATTGTTTGTGTACCGTTCATTATGTTCTACTGGGCTTTTTGCCCCAGTTTCTGTGTCTAATTCTGATGTTGCCATGGTACCATACTAAGTACCAGAAGCAAAGACTCTACAACAGTAGATCACCTTTTACTGCACCACCCTTTTACTAAGAAGGAAAAAGTTCATCTCAATAGTGATTATTGCTCCTACTAAGCTTATTTAAATGCTTATTTTATTACTGTAAACCTAACTTCTTTAACAGGAATTTTGCACACCAAGAACTACAGACTTTTCTTTTTTGCTTCTTTGTTAATGAAGTATTACCTAAAATACCACTAAATTATTTTCCCATTCACTCTTTCAACTTTCTTATTTAAAATCTTCCATTGACTGAAATACTTTAGCTAAGAATGATTTCACAAAGAGTTCTACAATAATAGCCTCTGCTAGGTAACATTCCTTTTCAGATTTGAATGTCAGGTAAGTAATTGCTGGTTACAGGAAATACTGAATCTTAAGTCACCACACACTTGCTTCTTGCTAGACTCTCATCATGACTAGATCAAACCTATCATCTATTTTGAGCTTAGATGGGACCAGATTATTAGAAGTTTAAGCATTTTTGCAAGAAGTGGTATTTCAAAACTTCCATAAAATGTTATAATTCTGGGCTGACCACTGCCACCACACAATCTTTCTGCAAAAAAAATGCCTTTCAATATTAAAAAAGGGAATAAACGATGTAACTAAATGATGATAGAATAAAGCAGAAAGTCCAATTCCCTATACAACCCTAGTACTAAAATGGTTATACAAACAGATAATGAATTACTTTAGCCTTCTATGTCCTCCACAAAGAATCAACAGACTTGTGAACACAGAAGCACACCCAAACAAACCCTGCAGGGTGTAGCAACCATGCAAGGCAACTCGGCTCAAGGAAGGAGCGTTGAATTTCCTCAATCAAATCAAAGTCTGGGGACCATGTAACATTCTCCCATATACAGAGAACTTGTTTTGCACCACTGTCTGTTGAAATACAAGTCTCACTACTACAAGGAATGAGTGGTAATTGTTCCAGCAGTGAAAGAGAGAAGCATCTCTCTGCATCTTACACAGCTGCAGTGAAACTGCTTCCAAGTCACTTCTCCACTAGCCAAGCAGTAACTACAAGTCTGCTAGTTTCATTACTAAAAGCAGCATGCTGGAAGCAAGAGAACAGATAAGCTTGGGATGGTCTTAGAAATTACTCATAGACTTTCTACTGACAGTTTCAGTAGAATTTTCAACATTAAACAGCTTGCAAACTGAGATCATCAACAGCGCACCAGTTCGTATGAACTATAATGCTTCTGCAGGTTTCCAGTTTTATGCAGTGGGCATTAGCGTAACTATGCCTTTAAAGACAAGACTGTAGGGAGCTGGAAAACACAGATATTTCAAGCACAATTAAGGATTTAACTGTTACTTATGGCAATTTTGTTGTGCAATATACGTTGTTTAATTCTTGAAAGGAATCATTTGTATTATTTTCTGATTATAAAACTCAATTTTGTATCCATTGGAAAAAGAATGGCTAGATTTTAACCTATTATTTCTTTAGCAATGGGACGTTAGATGAATGACAATGCAATTACCAGCACAAGATTTTTTATATGCCAAGTAATACTTAGAACTTCAATATTTTTCACATACAGAGCTGTGGGGTTTGTAGCTACATATTTTTCCTGTGACTCAGGAGATCTTTCCAGGTTCAAGGAAAACTCCTTCAAACTTGATGCTTGTTAAGAAAGGTTGTCATAAGAGACATTCTACCATGTCATTGTAAGGAAAGGTTTGGGAAATTAATGTTTCCATTACATGCAGAGAACAGCCATACTTTTATAAATCTTCATGAACTTAAAGAACCTTATTAATTTGATAAACATTTAACATTTCCCTTCTCTAATGATATGAGAAATTCTACACCTAAATTTCCATCTCTGAGTGAGGTTACTATGTGGGCATGTAGCAATAATGCCAACTTATTTGACAGCTGGGAAGATGCCAAGATTTACCAAATTCAATCTCTTGTGCAGAGTTTCATCTGATAATGGCAAAAAGGTTATAACCTAATTATTTAGTTAGGCCATGAAAAACAAAACAGTTAATTCCACTTTTAGACTCAAATCTTCAGGTTCACTACTCTATTAATAGCTTGCATTTTTGTTTGTTTCTTTGTCTTGTTATGGAAAACACAGAACATGGCCCTTTCCTTCCTTCTTTTTTAAAAATACTCTGGAATATTACACACACCACAAAAGCATTTATATTGCAGCCCTTATTTGGGGAATTTTACACTCATTGAAATGCTGGCTAAAACATGCATTGATTTCAGCAAGATGCAGATTGAGCTTTGTTGATAAAAAATGGCAGACAGATGCAGACATGGTTCACATGACTATTTGGAGTTCTGACTAAAAAGTAAGTTAATTATCACAGTTAACTTTCTCCTACACTTAAAGACAAAAAGTACAGTTTTCACTGATCTTGCAGAGCACTTAAGCAATGCTTAGTGTATGACCTGAGGTAAATAAGTAATCTTCCTGAACTCCTTAGTAGCATTTTTCACAGTATATACATTTTGCTGCTGAACTAGGATAAAAATCTCCTATATTCATATCAGCATAAAGGTAAATAGCTGTAGAGAAATTACACATGGACAAAGATTAAAGCTGTGGGAGTCTACCTCATTGTCCTTGTAGGATTCCTCCTTACACCCCACTCTATAGCATTTCATCAAATCCTCTACATGGCAAAACATCTACCACTTCCCTCAAAAGACTATTAAGGCTAATATATCTTACTGCCAAGAATTTTTACTTACAATGAGAAAGAAATCCAGCATGGGATTTCTGGGATTGTCTCATTAAATCCGTTTGTTACTATATTATTTCAAAGCCACAGGCATGACTGAGGAATTCATTAGTATCTCTGATGCTAGTTAATTACCTTCACAGACCTCATCTATAGGTACTGCAAGTTCTTTGCATTTTCCACTTAAATGAAGGACAAAGTAGCTGCTTTTTTATCCAGAGACAGGAAAAACACATTCTCCCTTTTGATTTTGGCTATCCATCATAAGAGATTGTTATGGGCCCTATAGAATAAATATGCAGTTTCACAATGGCAGGTGTTCTGTTTTGCATCATGCTTCTGTTAGAACTGGCTGTTTGTTCAGGTATTTTCTTCCCTCTCCTAAAGCTTCTCCTACTATTACAAATCATTTTACTTTCTGCTCTTTCTCCCCTCCTAGGTTTTACTGGTTTTCATCACAGTTGCTGACAGGATTTCTTTATTTCATTACAGAGGATAGTAAGACTCCTCACCCATCTAATCTGTTCCAGTACAGGAGAACAAAACCACAAAACCCTGGTGAGAAACTGCCTTCTTCAGCTTGAGTTTTGCCACTTACAGCCACAGGATCTGAGAACTGCCACTGACAACTGCAAAAGACTGTCTTGGTTTATTATCTTAGTCCAAGATACATGGCGACTTTTAAGACAAGTATCAGTCTGTTTGGCCTGTAAGTAAGATTAAGCCTAGAGTTTCCCTGTATTTTCTGAGGACACAAGGAAAGAAACACAAAAGTACCTTCAGAAGCTGGCACAGCCAAAGAGAAGCCACAACTGTAGTAACAACATTCCTTGGCAGGTATGCAACCAGAGAAGAGAATACTGTTTTCTAGCTGTTCAGTGGAAGAAAACGAATTGTGAGTTTTTCACATGGCATCAGGATTTTCCAGAAGCAGCAAACCATCCAGAAGTACTGCCTAAAATAAAAGCATTTTCACTTCCTTGGAGTGTTTGACTTGACCTACCATCTCATCTCTTTCTGGCTTTAGGTTGGCCTCAGCCAGTGGTTCTTCACATGAGTACTCTCACCCAGGCAGGGCGTATTTGGGATACAGTTATTTCAAACAGAAGCAAGTGAGATATACAGTTGATGACTAACTATGCATTGCCAGCATTTAAGAGGAGAAGCCTATATCTGGCAAGGCACTTAGATTTTGCTCAACTTTGACTTCAGTAAACTACTCACATTTTCAAGATTAAGCAAGTGCTTCACCAGACTGAGACTACAATATCCTATAATATAATGAAGTAGAAGTAAGAAGCCTATCTTACAGTGATGTTAATCTAAAGTAACTCCAGCTAAATCCAAAGGTTTCTCCAGATTTACACTGACATGAAAACAAGTACTGACCTATTGTATTCACAATCCCCACAGCTACTATACCCAGTTCTTTACCTTGTAAGTTCATTCTTTGCTCTCTCAATAGAAATATCTATATAATTATTCCACACATGAGTTATATTGGCTCAGAAAATCAACTAACATGGGATTCAGCAGGCCTAAGAATTATGCAAAGACTGCTTTAATCAGCTTAATATTTGAAAGAAAATATTCTGGTTTTAAAAGAGTACATCTACCACAAGTGCAATAAAACTCTTTGTACACAAGCAAATTAACAATATTTTTTCTGCGCAACTGAAGGGCTGTGGACATTGCAAATTAAAACAAGTCATTCCACAAGAAGCCCTGCATAATAATAGAAATACAGTTTTAAAGCAAATGTGTGAGTTGCCTTTTTTTGTGTGTATAACTTTGAATTAGATGAAAGAAGGAAAAAAGTAACCGACCAGAACCATTAGACCCAGTACAAAAATGGGCCATAGCCATTCCTGTTGCCAGCTGTAGTTCCACTTCAATTACTGAAGCCACATCAATATACATAGGCCAAACACAACATCACACAAATTCATTAAATTTCTAAACAATCTTGCCTTAATGTTGTTTCCTTTTCAATGTTAATGTTCATGTGTAACATACATTGCTGCTGTCTTTGGATGTAGACGGATCGGTTATGGGAAGCCTTTGCTACAGTACCAAGGGCTTCCTGCCTCCTTTAACCCTATTAACAGTAAGTTTTTGGGGGACCACACCTTCAATTAACATTATAAATAATTGCCAATTACATTTCCTTTCTAGGATGCAGAGAAAAGTTGAAGCCAATTTCAATCCAGGAGTTCCTTCCTCCCCCCTTTTCCACAGTTCAGAGATACAGCTGAAGGAATGGTCCTCACTCAGAAATGAATGGCAACCTCTTTATAAATTATTTTCCAGGTCATTTCACTGAGTGTTTCACAAGTATTCCATTTCATTCCTTGACAACTGACCCAAAACTTTGAGCTGGGTTACTTGGGAGATAGGCATTGTCTTTGGTGTCCTTGGGTAAAAAAATAACTTTATTTTTTTCTAGCCTGTAATTCATTCCCATATAGCAGAAATTATTCCCTCCCAGCTCTTGCCCTTTTTTCTTCACAATGGCATTATGGCCTTAGTACTTATTAGGATCAGAAGCAAAAACATCCATATCCTTATAAATTAGAAAATGTTTAATAAGAATGGGCTTGAACAAATTTTTATTTTAATGAAAGGATTAAGGTGCACGATAGCATTAATATTTAGGAAAAATTAAACAAAATTGCCTTTTATCTGCTGCAAACCATGTTAAATATTTAATAGGCCACATTACAGGGGCACCATTTCAACAAAGCGTATGACAATCTTTGTGCTGGAAACCTTCATCTCAGCTGCTCAAACTTAAGTTTTAAAACTTCTGAAAGATAAATCTAAAATGATGTGCAGGTTTCCTAGGCAGTCAGAGCAGAGACGAGCTTTCAAACCTGCACTGAAGGTCTATAGCAGAAAAGAGCACAAAGGGTAGGTCTAAAGAGGCTGTCTCCTTTGGGCTCCACCAGCTCAACACATGGCTTATTTAGAAGGGAGCGCTGAGTTTAATTGTTCTGGAGCTTATGGGAAGGCTTTCCATGGCTTTGTTTGGAGCGTCAAGGTATATTTTTAGGCAGCTTTAAAACACAGAGAAAAGAAAGTCATGCAAGTATTCTGAGGTGATAGAAAGGTGATTTGGGTGGGGGGGGTGTTGCAGTAATCTAGCAGCAGATAACTTCTGTAAATATTGAGAGGCAAATTCTAGCTCTCAGATTAGAAAAAAATAATATAAGTATTCCTTTATAATGAAAAAAAGAGTGCTAAATCCTACTAAGAGCAGTAATATGCTTCTGAAGCAAAGCAAACAGCTTTCCACATTCTGGAGGCCTAGAAACTTCCAAGCTTTATCTAGCAGTTTAAAATAAGTCTCGGGGTGGGGGGGGGAGGCAGGGGGTGGAGGGAGGGCCTGTATCACAACAAGTAAATACCCAAACCCAAGTTGACCTGAGTACAGGCAGGCTATATATTGGATGAATTTTTAAGGTAATAATTTAACAGTATAATGTAGTAGATTTGGTAGATTTTGATTGCTTTCAGATCACTGAGCTGAGAAGCAAACAGAATGAAAACATTCTGAGTCTGTTCCAAAGCTGATCCTTAAAGTGACCTTGAAGAAAAATCTATTATCCTTTGCCTTTATCTCTGTAAAATGTGATAAACACTACTTAGGCATTGTATTTCCATCTTGGGACAGGACTCTGAGTAGAAAACAACAAACCAGTATAACTACCTTTGTTGAATTCATGAAATCAGCCCTTTCACCCTTCATGCCCCACAAAAACCCAAGAAGAACTACCCTAAGCCTTCAAAGCCTGTCAAGGTCTGACTTTTAAAGGCCTCATCCTACCTCAGTTTTCATTTTATCCACCTAAGGCGATTGTATTCAGCTGTACACATGTCCTTGGCAGCTATTAACTATTTGACTGGGGAGCACTGTGAAAGGTTCAGCCTCATTGTGCAATCCAAATGGGTTGCTCCACTTGAAAGGAACAATCCTTTTCCTTCCTTCCTTTATTTCCTGTAGAAGTTATCTTTATTGAATAAACATTGTTTCCTCTTTTGCAGTTAAAATCTTCACAATTGGATTGTGCAACTGAACACGACTTCAACTTCTGAGTACTGCTGAACTTTCACATCAGTAATGTAATGTATTTATTTTCAAGGCACTGTTTTCTGAAGTTCACATCTGCCATTCAGGGAAATACAACATAAAACAGGAGGAGAAGTCAAAGTGTCAAAGATGCAGCAGTCATTATTAGTTTCCAGATTTTGCGATTCTGGCCTTCATAGCCACATATATAAAGGTCTCAAACTTTTGTGGCTTATCTATTTCACCATTTTATAGCTGAATTATTAGAAAAGACTAATTGACTATAATTTCAAAAATACAGCTGTTGAGTTTGAAACCAAGATGGAAGATATTGAGCACAGTATTGCAGAAAATAAAGGTAAAGAAAATGAGTACTGTTCAATAGCTAGAGTTTTCAGTCTTATTAGCAGTACAGTAAAAATACTATATGTCAATAAAACTGACCTAAAGTATACACTTAGATTTTTAAGCTTCACTTCAATAACCGTATGGTGTTACTAAGTGTCAAACAGTTTTATCATGTTTTACATTGTTTCTAATTCACACACTCCCCATTTCTCAAAGCAAAAATGTTTGGATGCCACTATAAGAAGTGAATACAGAAGCACATTTTGAAAGTAGAATTCAAAATATCAAATATCTGTACTTAAAAGTGACTATTAAAAAAAATATATTCCAGTAAATAGGTTTTATGGAGGCACCAGTGACCATTAACTTCTCATGCATGTGGCTCATGCTGTCAGCCAGAATGTATTAGTGATACTTGTAAATGGTATCTGTGAATATATAGACCACTTGTGCATCTGCTATAAAGCATCTCAGCTTCACTTACCAGAAGGTTTTCTAAACCTTCATCCATTTTGGAAGCTTCAAGAGAAACAGCTTTTATTAATCACATGCCAAATTAAAGCTACAGGCAGCCTTTATTTATGTTAGCACAAGATTTTGTCAGTGGATATATCTTTATTTCACTGCATTGCACTTTCAAAGAACTAATCATAGATTCATAGAATAGTTAGGATTGGAAAGGACCTTAAGATCATCCAGTTCCAACCCCCTGCCATGGGCAGGGACACCTCACACTAAACCA
>JBCJKH010063759.1:0-27034 GCA_039877255.1 Loriculus beryllinus
CCTCTGGATGGCATTCCTTCCCTCCAGCATATCCACCAAACCACACAGCTTGGTGTCATCAGCAAACTTGCTGAGGGTGCACTCAGTCCCACTGTCCATGTCAGTGACAAAGATGATTTTCCTCAGAAACAACAGTGAAGAAAAAAAAAAGAACCCAACACTATGCTACTAAAGCTTGCAGTAGGCTTGTTTAAGAATCATTAAAACCCTTCCTTCGAACACATTTGTGCATTCTACATGCACACTAACATCATGTCTAACTTTGCTGTAACAATAATTGCTCTACGCTGTGGAAAGATGTTAGATTAACCGAAAACATGTTAGAGTAACTATTATATGATCAAAAATGAGTAACAAGCTTCTTTTCTTTAAATACAAACTTAAGTTTCCCAGGCAGTGCTTTGCTGCTGAGGTCAAACCTTATAATTGAAACTGAACCTCCCAATTAAAACTCAAGACACCTGTGAATCTTTCATTTATACTATAGGGAGGAAAGGAACAGTTGTTGTTATCTTCAGATGTGGCTTTAAATCACATAGAAAATTTTGCTGCTCAAGCACAAATTGTGGTCAGATTTACAAGTTATACTTGTAAGAGCTGCTTATAAAGAGGTATAGGATACTGAGACGTAGCAGCTGATGCAGAAGTAGGAATGCTACTGCTGCCCTTAGAGGCAGAGCACATGAACCAGCCAGCCACGACATATACTTGCTTCCTATGCAACTTGCTACTTTTCAGAACATGGGAGAAGGCGATGAAAAAAAAAAGGGAAGACTTCTGTTACCAGCTTCAACAACAAAAAAGCCTGGCCACAAAATTAGTTTACTGAGTGAGGAACATGTTGTTACTGCCATTATTAATATTTGCTGTTATTAATATGAATAGCTGTCAGAAGCCCAGCCTTTATGACTGCTTCCTTCTTCAGGGACCACTGACTATTATTTGACGTGTTGGCTATAATTTGAGTTACTGCTTTTCAGTAAACATTACAGCTTTCAAATTCCATTAGCAGTCGAGTCTGAATTACATATCTCTCAAAACAAAATAAAAATGAGCAGAAACATGTTATGTGGTTTTTCCATATATTCAGTTCAGCAATCTAGCCTATTTAAGAGAGCAGCACTTTCTCATGAAGTCCTGCTTAACATGTATAAGACATGGAATGCCTAAAGGTTCTGTATTCATCCTTACTTTCCAGTCAGCTCTGCATTACAGGAAGTGGAGAAAAAGTGATAGAAACCCTGCCAATAATTCAACAGGAAAATACCCAACATTCATGTACCAGCATAAAACTACGACATACTTATGAGAAAAACTTGTAGCTGTCCTCCATGTTAAACTCAAAAACAAGCCTATTTGTGGAAACAGCTCTAAGCTGAAGATGTCCTATATCATCAGCTTTCTAATGACCCCTTATACAACTATGGCACATTTCTGCTTCTCCTTTGATGTCAAGGAAGAAGAGATCATATAGCTAAATAAAATGCTTCTAGCATCAGGGAATTTAAATGCATCTTTTCCCCTTGAGGGGTGCACAGCTCTCTTACTAACCGAACACCAATTTTCCATTATGGAAAGGAAAAGGGTGCTGAGTAACAGGAACCTAGAGTACAATTTTATAAAGAAAGCAGGACTTAATCTGAAACTGAAAATTTCCTGAATAGTTTCTATGGTTGGCAAGCAATTCACTGCTATCCAGTGATGAAGAATTTATATTCTGAAGTCATTAGACTCATCAGTGACAAAAATACAATGCATCTTTGAGTAGCTGCTGGTGAACAGTAATCACAGACCAGCACATCTTCAGGAAATTGTTGTATGGACACAACCATCACATATCCTTCTTTCAAAGTCATGAAACCATATTTCAAAGAAGATATTTTGTGTTAGAATCAGGAAGGATTTATTAAGATTTGGGAAAAAAAAACCTCCAAGCTTGTGAATATGTAACATGCATAATAAAATTATTTGAGGAAGCAACTGTGAGCCATTAACACAAATAAACAATCACCTGCTGGGATGTACAGTTTTTCCTTGTAGTTATGAAAATCTTGAGAAGAGCTGAATGCAAAAATAAAGCTAATATGGGTGACTTTGACAGAAAATGAAACTAAATGTATAATGAGCCACCAACAACCAAACCATCCCAATGAAAGACATAAGTAATCATAGCTCCAGTGTCAGTGTACCACAAGGCGTAAAAGGAGTAGTGAAATGTGTACCAACAACACAACTTGAAATACCAGTTACAAGGGTAGTAAGGTCACTACTCCTGCTTCCTTATATAAGCAATTGTGGGCAAGTCACAATGAATAATGTAAACGCAGGAGACTGGTACTCAGATTGTATTTGAAAAATGCTAGATGTGCTGAAGTCAGTACTTAGTTGTCTACAAAAGTGTTGTGTAAAAGACATGTGCCCAATTTCATGTTGCTATCTTACTTATTCCTATGAACAGAATACCTCCCAAGGAAGTCACAGTAATTTCCTTAGCTCTAACAGGATTAAATGAAACCTTAAGTACTGACTTGATATAAAGTATCAGTATGTTTTAACCAGCACGATGTGGCCAATGCAGCATGACTGCATTAGCGGAAAGGACTACAGTGCAAATAGTTCTGTGTCTATGACCACTTAATACACAGGCCAGCTCCTGTGACATCCAAAGCCCTGCACTAGAACAGAGAGCTAACTCTTTAGTAACCATAGAAAGACATGGGTGACTCATTCAGGGAACCACTTTCTAGACCATTTGAAAGATTACTCAGAGACCATCTAGAAGAGCTCCCCATTTCAAACCAGAACTCAAAGCCATCATCAAAGTCTTTTCATCATTATAACAGTAACATCAGGGTTTTAATAATGATCATGCTTTAAATGAATGCTCTCTAATATAGTAATAGACTGGTATCACTTTCCCATATTGGGAAGGTGAAATCTGGTATGCTAAGAGATGCAAAAAGATCATAAATAGTTGAACTGTGAGCCCACTTAGTACTGGCATTGGAGCTAAATAATAATCTTGTTGGTTTAGAAAGGCAAATATAAAAGACAATAATAAAAATCCTGTAACAGTTTCCATAACTGGACCTTAGCATTCCTTTTCTGCTGGATAAAATTGAAATGACTTAATTTCTAGATGGAAGCAGTTCTTTATGAAAAAACAGCAGTACAGGAAAAAAATGCGATACTCAAGGACCATTATCAAGGGCCAGAATCATCCAGGCTGATGAATTTCAATGTGCCTCAAAAATATAGAAAACTCTGTGAAACTGTGGCAATTAAGAAAATTCTAATTATGGAAAAGTCTGATTAAAAATAGAAAGGGGGAAAGAAGGAATTTAACCAATTATCAGGGATTCCCTTTATCATACATTAAAACGTGTTACTCTTAAGGTGTTATGCTGCAGTGGAAACATCACAAGAAGGAGCTGCAACCTGCTGCCATCTGACACAGTCGCACATGTTAGGAATACATCACCTTAATAATGTTTGTCTTACAATCATGATACAGGCTCCTTCCAATCTTCGAAGTGAAAGGAGTGTGTAATGCATTTATGGCTTAAATTGCTTCATGGGTTTGTTTAGGAAAGCAGTTGAAGTTTTTCTATGCTTAGAATGTGGGATTGGTGAGTATAAAAAATACCGCTACTATGGAGAGTGAAAGAAAGCAGTTAACCTTCAGGGGTTTTCTTTATACGAATTAATGCATGCATAAATGTTAATAAATTGCACAAATTCATCACTAAACACTGTGTTAACACATATTTACAGTTAACATCCATGTACGATTAAGAAAACTTTAGCTTTATGTAACAAACCAGGAATATTATTTATCTGCCCATGTACTTATAAGATGACTGACTTAATGCAGGAGGCTCCTCAGCAGATTTTATCATTTATATATACATTTATGCAGCCAGCTCTGTATTTTATAAAATTGAGGAGGTGGGGCCACCAAAATGGAATTCTGTATAATAGTTGGAGTTATCTGGCAAGCATTTTAAGCTTATTCTGATCGCCTGAGGAATCATTAGGAATTGTGAAGTTTTATGATCATTTTAAAAACTTAATTTTTTAAGAATTAATTCCATAAGGGAGCTATAGCCAAAAGCTGGTAATCCACATAAAGAGCTCCTTGATTGGTGCAGGGGACGCAGTACTTAGAAATGCAACTATAGTAATGGTAACTATAAATATTGCTGAAACTTCTGGGGAGGTAAAAACTAATCATCATTGCATTGATTTTTTTAAGTCTGCCACTGCACTGTATCTCACTACTCCAGAAAGTACTCAGTGAAATTGATTCCAATGAAGTCAAAGACAAATATAAATTCTGACCAAATATACTTAGCGTAACTGAAGTTGTTAGTATTGCAATGTAATACAGACACTCAACCTACACTCAACCTTTAAGAAAAACAGAGGCTAAGAAACCTAGTCATTAACAAAAGATTATACTCAAATATCTAGGTACTTACATACATATTTGTATATCCGCTTTTATGTATATATCTAAATGCTTAAGATATATCACAACTAAATATTTATGGTCAATAATGTTAACTGCAGATTTTAAAACCAACAGTTTTAAAAGTTTTTGAAGTCAGCTTCACTACCATAAGCAAAAGCATCATAATTCTTATACACAAAAAACACAGCATGCAAATAATACTATTTATATACTTTCTGTATGAATGAAAAGATTAAATTCAATGTAAAGCTAAGATGTCAACATCTCTATAGCACAAAACAGCCACACTAACCTGTATTTTGATTGGCCAGGAGAAATTGCTGACATAGACATAGAAAGTGATGTTTGGGTTGCTCCGAAAGTTGAATTTTTCACAGGAAAAGCTATCTCTGTATTCCTTAATATTAGCTTTAGAAACAACAGGAATCTCTTCTCCAGATATTGTTCCAGCTAAAAATAAAAAAACATATGTAGACATTTATATTTATCACAAATATTAATCAACATTAAAGGTGTCAAAGTAAATTTGCACAAGAAACTTAATTTCTTTAATTACTGTTGGTGTCTTCATTCTACAAGTTTAACAACCTTTTATTAGAGTTTACATGGCACATTAGGTATATTTCATGCACATACAGAGAATTCACAGAAACTTTTACTCTGGTTTCAAAAGATTATGAATTAATTATAACATTGATAGAAGTGACATGAATTTTAGAAGAAAGTTGTTACAGTCAGCTACACAGATAATATGCTTTACTCTAGTAATTTACATTCCATTTCAATAAAAACTCATAGGTTAATAAAGCTTGAAAGTGAATTTGGCTACATCTTACATTGTTTCTGTAGGGTATCAATTGTTTGTGAAAGCTTTAATAAGATACCTTCTAATCAACATATATATATTTTTTGCAAATACATGGATGACTATGCTAAATTAAAGGAATAAATAGAATTTACTAAAATACTTCAGAATGACACCAATGAAGAAATTCATGAGTTTATGTAAGACAAACTCTGAATCTTTTTTTTTTTTTGTTGTTGTTTTTAATTTTAATACAGTTTCACTTTAAGCACCATGCTTCTCTCCTTGGATGTGTTTTCAGAAAGTCAATAGAACCAATTCAGAGAAACTGTCTAAATAGAGCTTTTCTTCCTTCTTAAAACAAAGAAGAATAATGGGGTTCAAAGTTGAAGAAAAATAGATAAGCAGCTTCTTTTATCAGCATACACAGAAGAACTTTATTGTTTGATATCAATGTTAAGGTTAATAATTAAATTTTTAGCTTGAATACTGAAACAAAGAAATAAAATCTCAGTCTCTGCAGTAGTTAAGGAAGTATTTTATCTTAATTAAAATCACAGCATTTCATAACACTGTCGTTTTAAAAATTTAAATAGACTACAAGCTTTTCCTACCAAAGTAATTTTAATTGAACAGGGGAGTAAGTTAACACATTAATGAAGCTTTGTTCAGATTGCAAATTATCAACTGAGGTTTAAATAATATAATTAATAACTGCACACTGATAATGGCAAAAGAACACATTTGGTAAAGTTTTATTATCAAAATTAGCGACAAAGAGACAATCAGGTTAAAATAGTTTAAAGGATCATGAAACCACATGGGGAAAAGTTGTAAGACAAAAGTTCACCCTCACCTGTAGAACCAATAGACCATGTAATATTGAGGTTGAAGTTGTTTGATGCATTAATTGAGATATCCAAATTCTTATTTGACTAGATAAAAAAAAAAAAAGAAAATATATGAAATTAAGAAAATATATCAAAATGTATTGGATATCACTATTGCATATAACTGAAAACAGCCTTTTAATCATCTTCCATTGTATACATAAATAGTAGTAGTAATAATTCAGAGCCAAACACAATCCTTTCTTTTCCTTTAGTAAGAATAGGGTCCAAATAAGCATATAACTACACCAGCTACCTTTTCAGACTGTGATAAAAATAATGAAATCATTCTCTTTACAAAACTAAAAAAAAATAATCATGGCAAATGGGTACATTTTAATTTCAGTCCAAAAAATTACTTTTCTCACCTGCTAATGAAGATTTCTTAACTGAAGGGTATATTCCTTTAATTCATCTCAGGAAGATACTGAAACGTGTTATCCATGGGAACAATAAAATAAACCAGCTGATATTTTTTTGCAGTATTAGTTGTTCTGAACTACATTTAGAAAGTTTTCTATCATCTAGAAGTTTTATCAGTGAATTGCACTGGAATAATTTTCAGTTCTCAAAAAACATTTGAACTATCTCTAATATCTCATGGGCACTTGGGAAACCTTTAATCATGGTCAAATATAATGGAAATCTTAACCATGACTCTCCAAAACTCGTCTTAAAGTAATAACATTTTCTTACCTGTTCTGGATTTGCTATAAAGTTTATCGCAGTGTGATGGCGATCATCCTCTTGTAATAAGCTGAATGTAAACTGGTAATCAATCAAAAGGCTGTCTGTGGGCAAAACAGGAATTAAAGATAATAAAAGAGATTCAAGTGTAAACATATTAATAATGTTATGCAAGCATAAAAAAAAAATACCATTCATGTGGATTTTAAAAGGCATGGAGTAAACTACACATCAGAATTACCCACACGCATTTCACTGCTTTAGTATTTGCAATATAATGTCTTGAGGCAATAAAGTGAAGCAGCAACAAAAGTAACAGTATTAAGAAAAATAACTATATTAAGAAGCAGATTCTATCGTAGAGGCAGAGCAACTACTGCACATAACAAAACAGTCATTCCTTGAAAAGCAATTATTCCAAAGTACACTATCAAGGATTGTTAGTTTTGAGGGTTATCAGTTCCCTAATTTTACTCTTCGAATATTCTGTTCAAAATGCATTTAAATATTTTAGGTTTACAGTCAGATGCTTTACTATGATATAGAAATACAACCATACACCTACGTCAATATAACACATTTTAGAATAACCAGTTTTAAAACTTGCATCTACAGTAAAATTATATAGCACGAAGACATGATACTAAGGTAAACAGGACTGGTAATAGTAAAATGACACAGTGGAATGTTGAATAGAAATTATGCAACCACAAAGCACATCCTTTTTAAATTGACAGAATTCTAAGAGAATTTGTAAGCGGCAAGTGATATCAACTTTTCCTGCAAGAGAAACAAGTGGCAGTTTAGAACTGACTCAGAAAAACTATATTTCAGTTCAAAACGGCATTTGTTCTGTCCATTTTTCCTTCAACCTATGAAAGGACTGGAGTCTGCCAGCAGTTACTATTCATGCCATTCCTGTCACTGAACACTACCAGCACTCCCCTGATGGTCAGCTAAAGTTGGCATAGATGCAGAAGGGAGAAATTACCCAAACCATGTTTAACTCTTCCTGCAAGGAGTAGAAAATTATTTGGACCAGTCAGAAGACATAAGTTTTGAGTATCCCATAGTTCTACAAGTTGGAGGAATGAGATGTTAATCTCATAACCTGATAAGGGTCACCTTATCTGGGTCACCAGGAATGACTGAAAAGAAATTTATCTGCAGGGGCAAGACTTATAATTGGACATTTCAGGGTGAAGCAGGTTTCCAGCACTTCCATAATGTAAGAAGTAGACACAGAATGGCTGTTGCTGCGATTCATTGGCACTCCATGTAGAATCCCAGCAGGCAGACAGTAAAGAATCAGAAGAGCCCTCAGAGATGCAAACTGTGTTAGCAGATTAATAATCCTTCTGCAACAGACTGTTGTGAACCAGAGCTGGGTGCAGGGGATGGATCTTGAATGCTCTGTTACAGGGGCAAATATCTTCAGATCTAGCAGAATAAATCTAACTCTGTGACCAGTATGGTTCTACAGGGATCAAAAGATTCTGGTTTTCCCTTTGTCCCAGGAAATAAGGAGGTGACTTGCAAGTGTACTTGGTTCAGATTATTATTTTGTGCATGTTCAAGTATGGTCAGATGCAAGTTATCTTTGATGCGACACTCTAGTGAGTGATTTTGGAGGCTTATTTTGATCCATGTCTTGATGGCATTCCACTAGTCACCAACAGCACATGGTGTGTTACAAATAAAAAATGCTATCATAAAAAGAAAATCAGTAAATACAAAGAGAGTGAAAGATTAAGTCAAAGCAGGAAAAAGCTATGTCAGCTTTTTGTTGGACTCGGTAGCTTGCTTACTGCTGACAATCACCTTTTCTGCAGGAACACATCATCTGAAAAATACATTTTATTGTATCCCTCGGGAAGCCTGACACAGAAGGAGAAAAAAAGCTTACTGGTCAACGAAGCATGAGTATAGCCCACTGTATTGTCTTAATAGTTAAAGAAAATGTTTTGGGGTAGGGTTTTTTTTTTGGTTGGTTGGTTGGTTGGTTTTTTTACACTGTGTGGAAAGAAAATTAAAAGATAAAGGAGTTACATGAAAGGAATTACTATGACCTTTGAAGCTGACAATTGCACTTTCTCTATCACTAGACACCACAGTTCCACTATTCAAACAAGAGTAAATTAATATAGAAGTCTTAAGTAACAAGTTTTGATCAGTTTTTTGCATGCTCTGAAGGCAGAAGATAAGTAAATATTAAAGAACCCATTTATTATTAATACTATTGTACAGTTCGATAACTAAGCAAATCTTATTAATAAAGTCTCACTGAATTTATTAGTAACATTGTACTCTATCTACATATTTAACAGTAAGATTAATCATCACACCAGAACATATTTAAAGGCAGCAAGCCAGCAAAAGATGGCAAGTAGTGACTGACTCCTTATTAAAGGGATTAATAAACCCTTTAATAGTCATGAGTAGCAAGGCCAAAAGGCTAGGAATAATGTATAGATATGCTAAATCTCCTGATCTGGTCAACTTGTGACCTCATGAAATACAAAGACCTACTTTAGCATGATTCATAGTAAATGTATGGTGGACAAGTAGCATAGCATGTACTCCTATGGAATTTCTGGCTACTGCTAAGACTACAAATGCAAGAAGCACCGAAGACAGGCCATCTGGACAAGATACTGCTGATTTTGCTGATTTGCTCAGAAAACACAGAAAATGGCCATTTAAAAACGCCACAGTCATCTTCTAAGCCCAAACTGTGTCCTCTCAGAGATGCAGAACATCAGCTGAAGACCAGGAATATAGAGTTAAGATCTCATCATTAGGCAAAACTGGGAGTAGACACAGGACTCCTGTCTTCCAATTATATGATCAGCCTTTCTGCATGTAAGTTTGAAAAAGATATGAAAGCCATTTACTCTTTAAACAGTGTGCCTACTTTTTCCTGGGGTTTCCTGTTATATTTAATTGTTGTTTGGTTTCTGTTGTTTCCTTTTTCTAAAATTTGTGTTACTAGCTAAAGCCAAGAAAATAGGAATTAAGTTTTCGAAGCATTCAGGAAAAGATTTTACATTGATAAAAGATGTTAAACCATGGAGTTCCTCACAGTTTTACCATCTGTAACAGATCAATAAAATATTTTCACTTTTTTAACTGCATTTTTACCTACAATACAGTTGCAACTGCAGATCATGAAAAACAGCAAGATGGTTACATACAGCACCTTTTACACTCAAGGTATCCCAAAGTACTTTATGCTTTTATTAATTACTTAGCAGTTAATTAATTAGATACTCCATTAATACTAGCAAGATAGTTGTATATTACACACTGCAGACATTATCTCCTCTGCAGTACTCAAATGGCCTTCAATACCACAGGTTGCATTATTAAAGAAAGTCTCTGAAAGCCAACTCATGGAACTCGCCTTGGGATTCTTCAAAGGTGCCAAAGGATCTTTAACTTATGCCAAGCCAGCCCTACAAACTGGAGAGAGCAGATCTTCACGAAACTATTCAGGAGGAGCACTTTTCTCAGCAATAATAAACACAATTTATGAAAGTTTTATTCAACCTGCAGCAGAGAGGGACAAACCATTAAATCTCTACCTCAGCCACAGATTGGATGCTGCAAAGCAGAAATACGTATCTCTTCATAGATTATTCTAATCATAGAATCACAGAATCAACCACGTTGGAAAAGACCTTTTAGATCATTATGTCCAGCCATTACTCCCAGACTGCCAAGACTACCACTAAACCATGCCACTGAGAGCCTGATTTACATGGTCTTGAACACTTCTAGGGACAGTGATTCCACTGCTGCCCTGGGCAGCCTCTTCCAATGCCTGACCACACTTTTGGTGGAGGCATGTTTCCTAATATCCAATCTAAACACCCCTGGCACAGCTCGAGGCAATTACCTCTTGTCCTTCTCCTGTAGGGAGCAGAGACTGTTCCTCTACTTCACTACAACCTCCTTTCAAGTAGTTGCAGAGAGCAGTAAGGTCCCCTCTGACCCTTCTCTTCCCCAGACTGAACACCCCTAGTTCTCCCCGCTGCTCCTCATCAGACTTGTATTCCAGACCTTTCACTAGCTTTATTGTCCTTCTCTGGCCCGCTCCAGCACCTCAATGTCCCTCTTCTAGTAAGGGGCCCTGATCTGAACTTTGGATTTGAGATGCAACCTCACCAGTGCCAAGTACAGAAGGATGACCAATGCCTTGGCCCGCCTGGTCACACTATTCCTGATACAGGCCAGGATACTGTTGGGCTTCTTGGCTGACTGGGTACAAGCTGGTTCATGTTCAGCTTTGTCAATCAGCACCCCAGGTGTTTTTCCACTGAGCAGCTTTCCAGCCACTCTTTCCCAGACTGACACTTTGCAGGGGGTTGTTGTGGTCCAAGTACAGGACTCAGCATTTTGCCTTGTTGAACCTCATACCACGGGCCACAGTCCATCAATCCAGTCTGTCCAGATCCCTCTGCAGAGCCTTCCTCTCCTTCACAGATCAATGTTTCCAGCCAACTTGGTGTTGTCTGGAAATTTACTGAGGGTGCACTCAATCCCCTCATTCAGATCATCACTGAAGATACTAAACAACACTGGCCCTAACACCAAGCCCTCAAGGGCACCACTAGTGACAGGTCACCAACTAGACGTGATACGACTCACCACCACTCTGTGGGCTCAACCATCCAGCCAGTTTCCAACCCAGCAAAGAATCCACCTATCCACGCCATGAGCAGCCAGTTTCTCCAGGAGAATGCTGCGGGAGACTGCATCAAAGACTTTACTTAAATCCACGTAGAAAGTGTTCACAGCCTTTCTCTCATCAATCAGGCAGGTCATGTTATCAAATCACTCGAATGAAGCAGAGAGCACTGCCTCTCAGTTACGTGATTCAACAGTGCAAATTAAGTCAGGTGCAAATGAAGGAGCTGGCATTGAGCAAACATTTCCTTCCCATCTTTCTAATGACTGCAGAAGTACGCTGAAGAAGTTTCACAGCTTGGAGGAAGGTTCACTTGCATACTCAGATTACTTCCTGGTTGGCCAAAACTTCGAGAAAGATTTGCCTGGACCTATTCTTGACTTACACATCCCAAATGTCTGGAAGGCTCTAAAGCTACATTTTATTAGAATATAAATTAGAAGAACTTTAGGGGAAATTTAATGTGGGAGTAGAAATTAAAGGGATTGTAAAGAAGACCATTTATTGAATCCTGATGCTGTCTGTCTCACTCTTCTTACTCCCTATGTTTCAGGCTTTACCTTAGGTGACTCTTCCCCTACATGCAACCCACAGCTCTCAGGGAAAGTATCAATTCCTTCTCCTTCAGTAGGCTTCACCTTCTGCAGACCACAGCAGGCAGAATAGCTTTCTTTCCCTCTGCCAAGCTGCATCTGGAACATAACCCTAAAATATAATCTATGCCAATATATCCCAAATTCACATAAACAGACTAAGCAGTTACATACTACATCACATCATATTTCATAGTGCCGTCCAGCCTAGACACCTTTGCCTGTAAATAAATACAAAATTTAAAGTAAAATTTCATTGTAAGAGCACATGTTTGGCATAGTTAAATAATAAATAGACAAATGTATTACATTTAAATGTAAAACGAACTATTCAAAGAACATTCAGTGTAACCTGCTGATACATGCTGTCGTATATATTTACAATTGTGAATTTAGAGAAGCCAGAGATTTTATTCAATGTATATTTGTTTCTACTTTAAACCTTTAAAAAGCCACTCTAAGTATTT
Organism: Loriculus beryllinus; assembly: GCA_039877255.1. Lineage (NCBI taxonomy): Eukaryota > Metazoa > Chordata > Aves > Psittaciformes > Psittacidae > Loriculus > Loriculus beryllinus. The sequence goes on from JBCJKH010063759.1 coordinate 12,607, forward strand.
TCACCATTTACATAAACATATGAGACTTTGTACAAGTGCTTCAGTTTATAAAGACACACAGAGAACAGACTGCTTCAATTAGGAAACAAAGCAAAAGTGAAAAAAAAATCTCACTGCATTTATATTGTATCATGGGATGACAATGAAAGCACAAAGATAACAAATACTAAGCATAATCAAACTGCCATACAAGAAACACCTGATAAAAGCAATCTTGCAATGTTTTATCTGGTTGACCTACAGACATAAGACTTTAAAAATGTTTACAAAATCAGGGGAACTCTGAAAATGAAACAAATTCAAGCAACAGCAACAATAAAACAAACATCACCACTGCTAAGAGGTGGCAATCAAAATATTACCAATGGCCACTAAAAACCAAAAATTAAATACAGAAAGTTATAGAATTATTTCAGTGACTTATAGAAGAAAATGCTTGACTCTCTAACAAGTACCAGTGATGCACTCTGTGGTTCATTTCGGTGACTCATTTTTCTGTAAGAACTAAAAATACCTACAACACAAATCCCACCTTTTTTCAAAACGTATTTCCCCATCTAAACTTAAATCTCAACACATTTCAAATTCAAAGTGTCAATTAACTGTAACGATCTCCCAAACAGCCTAGGTAGTTAGCTACCTAGACTCTTAGCTATGGAAAAAATGGTAATGACATTACAGAATGAGTGTTTCATTTTTTTATTAATAAAAAAGTTAAATGAAAAACAATACACTGAAACCTTTTTTTGCTTTTTTAACAGTAGATTACTCTTCTACCTACCCCCAAACTTTTGGAACTATGCAGAAGACAATTTCATCTTAGTTTTGGATTGTTTCAATAAAATCTTAATATCCAGCATTTCAGTTTTCTAGGTCATCAAAACGGTCCACGTTTACATTTTTCCACTTAATATTTTTGAAATAAATATTAAAACAACCCCTAACAAAAAAAAACCCAACTAAACTAATGTTTAGAGAAAGAGATAGAACCACTGTCACTTTACAACAGCAATAATCCTTTCCCACTTCATGGTGGACTGTATAATATCTAGTATGCTGTTGGCTCAGGTGTGCAGCCCAGACCTTCATCTCAAATCTGATAAAAGAGAAATCCAGACAGAAGTTAAAGAGACTCAAAATGAAGCATAATCTATAAACTTCCTGAATTTTTGTTTAAAGTTTCACAGGGGAAGTTTTTGAGGACATATAAACCTCCTGTAGAAACTCAAGAGTCCACAGCTCAGATCTTAGTGTCCCATCACAGAGTATTTGGAACCCACCAGCTGGGTATTCTTGAGCCAAAGCTTCTCCAGGAGTCAGCCCAGTGCACCCTAAACACAGCTACCACAGAGGTCTGTGCGCAATTAAGCTGCCACGTCACCGCAGTGTAGCCTCCTCTTCAGAGCTCTCACCAGAAAAAAGTTGTAGGCTTTTTGACAACATTAAAACCAACTCCTCCTATTTTTGCCTAGCAGGGTATGTGCCTCATCTCCTTAGTGTAGGCAAGGGAAAAGCAGGGACAGGATTCACACCAATATGGGAAGAAAATTCAATTTGCACACAGAGACTAACAGACCAGAAGAAGTCAAATGACACAAGCACTCAGGCAAGGAGATCGGACTCCTACAGTCTAATTTCTGTGTCAAGGCATATTGCTTTCCTTGTGTATTAAAAATTATTGAATGAAACAGAAAAAGAACATTGGGAGATAAGACTACAATACCATCCTGACATCATCAACAGTCAAATATAACAAGGATTTAAGGTTATTGAGCCTTTTCACATCTCTATTTTGATTTTTTCAAAACCCTTGACTGCTTTTGCAGTCAAAAGAAGTCATTAAAATCAATTTAAAATGTCAGTAATGAGTGCATGTGAGAATAAACAATAATTAGGCAAAGAAAGCCATTTAATTGAGGAAAATAAATTTCAAAGCAATCATTTAATCCTAGTATTGCTGTTAAATTTCAAGAAACTGTTCTCTTTCTTTAATGAAGGCCCATGACTTTTAATATGGTTAATATGGGAATTTTAAACTCATATCCAATAAAGAACAGACCTATTCCCTTACTCAACCTTTTGTATTGCAAGAAAACTTTGTGTTTTCTAAAACGTCAGTGTTCCTCAAAGAGCAAAGTCCAGATAGAAATCTTGACATGAAATTCTACTTCAGTACTTCTGAGTGGCCCTACAACTCCCTAAGAACATATAATTACATCTGTAATTATTTCTAAAATCTTTAAAAAAACTGGATATGTTTCATATAAATTAGTGATAGATTGATTTTAAAAGGGTACATTAAAGAGGAATATTAAAACTGTAAGAGGAACCACCTACAATCAAGGGTGTCTGTGGATTATTTTTGGGTGAGTGCTCACATAATGGGCAGCTATTCAACACCTTGTTCTACATTGAGTACTTGGTGTTGGGACCATGCCTCATTTAATACATACTACACAAACCCTTTTCTAAAGACAGAATTTGTTTCTCATGTGGCTTTCTTTAGTATTCATCACTACCAGTTTCTGAGTTCTTCAGAAAAGTTAATGAATTTGTTACAGCGTTACTGAAAGATGAGCAGGCATTATTAGTCTCATTTTATAGGACATGGAATGAAACAAAAAGACCAAGGACAAAAAGATCCATAAATCATGAGTAACCAATCTGAAATACCTAGAGCCTGATTCTTCATAATATGTGAGTTATATATAACACTACACATGATCGTTCTTATTTTGCAGTTCCTTCCATCATTCATTGTAATTTGTTCCACTTTCACAAAAAAAAAACAGGAAAAGAACATACATTCATCTTTCCATTACATTACCACTGATTCTTTCCTTAAAAATTCATTCAGTGCATTGTAGAGGGAAAGTTCCTTGGGAACTAGTATGTAGCCGTGTTATTAGTAGTTGTACAATCATGCCCTAATAAAGAAGCAAATCAAAAATGATTGTGCCAGCAAACTTAATTCTTCCACTTTCCTGGCACCCACTGCCTGAATAGTCTGTTTCAATAAAAAGGTTTTATTAAGTAATTTTAAGAATGAGCTTGGAGTAAACTCTAGAGATCCGCTTTACTCTTGAGCTAGCTTCTTCCATTCCTCAGCTCTTTCCAGCAGAGCTTCCCAGTTCACTACATCTCAGCGAAGATGTAGTGCAAAGAGGGAAGAATGAACCCCAGTTGCCAGAAAAGGAGCAAAACCATAAATCACTGGACAGATTCATGGACTTTGTAACTTTGGCCACTGTCCATTCTCCCATGGCCTTTGTCACACAGTTTCTTAAAACACATTTCTAAAACCAAACAACATGGCAAAAGATTTTCACACACATACAGAATTTCTGAGAAACAGGTCTAGCATTCTGACTGCAAAACTGAAAGTTCAGTAAAAGTTCTAACCCAAAAGGACTGCATTCATTGTATGTCAGCCAGCCATACGAACAGACCATATAACCAGACCCACTTGCGACATTATCTCATTCCCAGCTACAACCTAATGATCATACAACCTTTTTCTGAATACAAATTTTTTTCTGAATAGAAGATTTCTATTTCCTGAATAGAAAAACAGCGCTGTGCTATCTTAGCTTCATCAAATCACTTAAAGTTGTAAGAACCTCCCTCATGACTGCAACATCAGACCCATCACAGTCTTCCCACATTTTTCTATTTAGGAAAGTCTCTATTCATTCCAATTCTAAAATTCACAGTCTCACCTCCTCACTGCACAGGCTGTTTGTCTCTCTCCTCCTCTTTCTATTGATTGTTCTCTATTTCCAGCAATAGCTTATTGAGAACAGTCCTACTCATATTCTTCTTCATCAGCAAAACTCACACTGCTTTTGAAACCAAGTTCCATTATCAAATGCTATAAATCATATTCATTTGTGACCGAAATAAATTCTACTTTTATTATACCAAAGCTAGGGGTTACCACCAGACCTATTTTCAGTCATGATAATTATTCTGAACTTTCAGAGCAGCTGCCTGATTCAGTCCTCTGTTGTCTGTATCTAGCAGTCATCCGCTGCCTCATTTTCATTGTTACACTGAAATATGTTGGTGTCTGACATTACTTGTCCATTGTGAGAAAACAAAAAGTCATTTACTATAAACTAGCAAAAGTTGCATTTTTACTGAATGCAACGAGTGCAGAATGAGCTTCAAAATACTTCAGCACTTACTATTTATACATCTTTTCCCATGTGAAGAAAGGGCATGTGAGAATGAATTTCACAGTACTTCAAAGTTTTGAAAACTGAAAAATGACAAATCATTGTTTCTTTTATGTACATTAAAAAATGTACTAGGCTAAAAAGCCCATGAAAAAATGGGGTAGCGTCATAATTAGCAAATCTGGTAACTAATTTTACGCAAAAATGTTTCCTCTTCTGAAATTTTCATCTGCCATTTGGACAGGTCTAATAAGTTGTCAGTTTTGATCATAAGGGAGCGCCAGATACAGAAAAAGCTGCCTTTTGTTACAATTTCATTCAACTAATGTGTTACTATATATAATTATGTCACTAATAGTACAGGCTTACTCTATATGGACTAAAACTTTCTGAAGATGATGTCGTTCTAAGAAAGATATGCACAGAGCTTAGGTGAGTAACCCCTGATTCTCCCTACTGACTATGGAAATACCTAGAAGGTTATTTAAGGCTGGACACATGAGCTCTAAGAAGCTTGTGGGTTAAGATACACTGCACTGTTAAGTTTCACAGAACTAAATACTTAGGTATGTCAATGTTATGATGAGCAAGGAAAGACTTGTTGCTGAAATCTAAAAACTCGAGAACATGTACAATTACCTGGATTCTTTAAAGCATAGAAACTGAAGATTACACTCCTAAAGGTTTTAAACCATGGACCACAGACAGGTGTTATTTTTTCAATGGATAGTTCACCAAACTCTTAACTGAAAATACTGCAACAACTGACAGGGTTTCTTTTAACAGCTGCAAACCCTTTTCAAGATCTCCCTGCGACCATGGTCTGTAGAGTTTGGAAACCAATGAACTAGAGAATTACAATCAAAATATTAATTAAAAAAGCAAAGAAAAGTAAGTGCATCAATTGGCAGTTATTAAAACATCAATTTTAGAGAAAAGGTCTAGATGCCTCTGATAAAAGCTCATGGCACAAGCATCATGATTAGTCAAAAATATGTGTTATTATTTAATAGCAAGGAGTGCTCAGGAAACGAACTTTTGTCACAACAGAGATTCATTGTGATAACTTAATTCTTGTAATATTCTTGCAGTGTTAGAAAAGTGGGAGAAAAGTACAAACAGAACAAAGAAAATACTATGGTAGAAATTCAAATTTATCTCTCCATGAGGTTTTCTTCATAATGATCTAGATACATCACCAACTTTACAACACTCATATTAATACTACAACTCTATCATGCAACAGCATTTTGCAATATACTAGCATCAACACTCCTTAACCTGCTTCTAATTATTTTTCTCTAGTAATATAGCGTATACACACTGAAGAGATCTTCAAACTCCTTGTTCTGACAACCAAAATTTCACATCTAAGAAACAGCATTAAATTATTGTTTGACTTCATGTGTTATTGCCAAAGAGGGATGTTTCTTGTCAAATCATTAACTAAAGCAGTCAAATGTTAACGTTATTTTAAATCTTGCCTTAAAACTTTCAGTTTATTTTATAATCCCTAAAAATTGGGTAATATGTTTCTTTCTAAAAATAGGGAAATTGATTTTTATTTCTAACATGGATCGATGCCCATAATATGGACATGGTAAAAGTGTAAATAATATTTTTCAACTACTTATGCTTTTATACACGTATATGCTCAAGTTTTCATATAAATTCCGAAAATTCAGAAGTTATTCACAAAATAACTTCCATGTGGATTATTAGCAGAGTTTTTATCCTGGTTCTTGAACAATTAAACACAGATCTCAGCCACAGAAGCAACCCCTAGCTGATTCAGCCTTACAAGGAGACAGAACATGCACTTCCTAAATTGGCTATAAATATACGAAGATAAGTAGGTGCTCCTGCAATATCTCAACATTTTCAAAATTCTTATTTCCTTTTTTTCATTATTTAGTTGAACTTTGCTTAAGAAACCTTAAATCTACAGTTCAAATGTCAGAACTTACCCCATGTTGCTTGACTCCGCATGATTTGTACAAAATACACAATGAAAAATTGAAGTTGAGATGTTTCAACTTTGCTGATATTCTTTCTGTTTCTCAAACAATTTTAACATGTTAGTTTTGAGAACCAAAAGCCCTAATAGCAAATAAATCCAGAACTCTTTCTGCAAAATGCACTTCATACTAGACAGAAATGATGCATCTCATATACCTTGCTGTGCAGTCTCCTCTGTCTTAAAGTCACGAACTGCAACAGGCACTTGTGTTGCAAAAGATATATGCTAAATTGCCATATTTGCACAACAGACAGTAGAAATGCTTTTGCCTTGCAACTCTATAAACAAGATGTAACACAAGCATCTTTTAATTTAAAACATCATTGGGTATATTTAAGTAAAATCTGTTGATTTAAATAATAACTTTCTCACTGGTTTTGCTCATGCTAAGAATTGATTGCCAATTCAGCAACAACCACTGATGGCATATTAACATTCCAAACATTCAGAAATGAGACTGCATATCTGTAATAATGCCTAATCCAGACTATGAAGCCTTTAAAACAGATACAGGAGGAAATACTTCAACCCCCAGTACAAAGTACAGAGCGACAAACTTGAGAAAATATAAACCCAGATTCTCTTCCCACTTCCTACCAAATTAACTTGTAGAGCTGGCAGTTAAGCACGTAAAATAAACTGCCTGGTTAAACTAAGCAAATGGAAAGAACAGGGAAAGGAGAAATGGAGCCCAAAAGGCTGTTTTTCTCAACTCCAACACAGTCACCTACTCTTCAGAGGAGATTTATTCCTTGCCTGAGAGAGGGAATGTTGGCCGCCACAGCAGGGCTCACTGACTGCTTTTTGAAAGTGACTTGGAAAACTCAATTTCCACCTCAAACAGCTGCCAGACATTAAAAGAAATATTCTGTTTCCCTAGCACTATTTTTTCTATAAACCAGGAATTAGATACGGCTATGCTTTCATTAATTCATGGCTTTTTTTGGCCATTGGAAAGTAAGTACCAGTAACTGAAACACACAAGCAGAATAAACCTCTTCCTCTGTTATTGCTCTTTTTTGTTCATTTGGTTGGTTGCTTGTTTTTTTCAGATGATTAGTTTAATAGAGAACAACTGATAGATTCCACTACTCTGTGATAGATTTCAGACACAAATGTTCTGAAACAGCTTTTTTAGGAAGTGAATTATCATGTAAAAAGGAACAGCAAACTACAGCATACTGGCAGTCTGTCTGTGCTTGGTATCTGAAAAACACTGATTGTTCCTATCACCTATACCTGACCTTCATGGACCGTACAAAGTGGTAGGCAATCCTTGCCAAAGAACATGAAGTAGGTGACATATTTGCACAATGTAGTTGTACAACGTCTTCCCTAGATGAATTTCATTTTTCACTTTCCACCATTTAATCTACTGTTCATTCCAATAATGACATCTCTTTATTCACTAGAGTAGGTTGCTCCAAGCCTCATCCAACCTGGCCATGAACATTCCCAAGGATGGGGCAGCCACAGCTTCCCTGGGGAGCCTGTGTCAGTGTCTTTCTACCTCTCTTTCATTAGCCATTCCTAGTGCCATGAAAGCCTTTAGCATTTGAAAATCTGTTAGCCTGTGGTATCTATTTCTACTCAACAAAAATAGAATTCTAAAATTCTTATTTTACTGATGAAAAAAATGTTAGATTTTTGCCTTCTTAGGATTTTTCTTTCCACATTTTGCATAGCTTGTCATTTTTCCAAAATTATTCTGATGGCCTTGGCATTTTCTTAAGGGGGTAACACATTTATTAACCCATAACATAAAAAAGACAAATCAAATACAGATATATTACTTCTCTACCAATATATCTTGATATTCCTTGACAGATACATTTTTCAACTTTTCATTAATGTCTTGTTTGCTACTGTATCTATTTTGCTAATGTATACTGCTGCTTTTTGACCTCTCACAGTTTGCTTTTCTATTTCATGTCAGCATTACACTTTATATCAAGTGACTAGCAAATTACACTTTTCTGTTCAAAGGGTTGTATTTCTGGAATGTATTTTAAAACAATATTCACAATTCAAGCTAAGAAAAGTGACAATAAATTAATATCAAAGACTCATAGGCTACTTTACAGTACGTTGAAATTGAGCTGAGTTAGGCAGAAAGCTGTACAATGTGACAATGTCCACATTTTACCTAATATAATATTTGTTAAAGCTTATTTAACTTAAGATCTTGTCATCATTTTGAGACAGAAACGACGCTCAATTTATTTAAGCTATCCTACAGAGTTCATCATTCAAATACTCTGCAAGGGGTTTACAACACTAACTCTAAAACTGAGACTGCTATCTTGACTTTTACAAATATATGGGCTAGGATGAGGTGGTTCGAGACCCAAGACAAAAGAAGAGCACACCTTACAATAAGTAGCCAGCTGCATTAAGTTGTTCAGCCTGTAATAATGGAAAAGGCTAAACCATCCTCAAGTGCTTCATACTTGCCAGCGGAGAACAGTACCCCAGTTGACACGGAATACCTAAGTTTCTCCAAGAACTCCCAGTCAAAGGAATCAACACAAATTCTCTCACCAACCATAAGCCATTTACTGAAGCCAGAGTGGGGTTTTTTTTCCTGTTTCAATTGGTTCAAGATTTCACAACACATTGTTCCTTGAAGTTCCACTGATCAAGAATTCTGTCTTTTCCCTGGCAAGTCAGCTCAGGAAGCAATACAAGTGTAAAACCACCACAAAGGTTTTCCCTTCACTGTCAGAAGGGAAAGTAAAAGGACACTGATGGATCCTTTACTATGCCATTTGCTTCTTGCAACTCCAGTCTTGGGGAGCTCTAAGGTCTCCCGGGCATTTGAGGAGTGACAGCTTTTGTCTTTGTAGACAGGTTAGGGAAACAGACAGACACAGTACATTGCATATAAAGCAAAAGGATTCAGAAAGTATTCAACCCTATGAAACCCAGCTCAACATACAGACAGAATAAATGTACATATGCAGATATTTGCATCAGTTTCCTTCACATTAAGAAACTGCTTCACATATGAGCTACAGTCCCATACAAAGCAAGGTATTTCTTCTGAATGAGTTTTCCAAGCCATCGAGTCTCTCTTACTCTTGCCTCATCCAGATTTTCAAAACTTAGAGTTCCGTAAATAATCATAACTCATACTGGTTTACATTTTTATGTAATAGGTAAATTTATGGTTAATTGGTATTTTACTCTAATACTACATATTATGCTTGCAAGACAAATATAAACAATATAAAAAATAATTATGCAACCTGTGGAACAGCCTCTCAGGTGATGAAGGCCTACAGGTCACACTTTTATTTGAATACATTACAATGTATGTTTATCTATTATTTTCTTCTGCTTAGCAGTTAGGAAACTAGTTTATCCAGTGTAGTGGCATCTTCTCTTGACTTAGGACTGACATGTCTAAATAAGTAGTCACTACAAGTACTTTGTCGGCTTTGGCAAAAGTTATTAAATAGCATCAATAAGAGGATGCCAATCGGTAAAGTCAGTGATACATCAGCAAAAGCTATCAGAAAAAACAAATAATCCTCATTTTAAAAAGGTTTTTTTTCTTAAACAAAGCAAATCCCCAATATTAAGTAAATACATACATGGAAACACTGTTCAATTCACAGCAAAGTCTGAAAATGATTGGCAGCAAAACTGTTTCTTTAACTTGCCCAACAAAGCCACAAAGCCAAACCAGCATTTGGCAAATGGGTACGCAGAGCCTGGGGTGAGACCATAATACTTAATTAGGAGTTTCAGATTCTTGGTATGGTTATTGTTTTAATTCTCTGGAAGGCGACAGTTGTTTTGTTTATTTTAGACAGTTTGGTTATTTTAGCTTAGGGCAAAGACTCCATTTGTCTGTTGCTCTTTATGCGTTCTAAGTTGGTAGGTTTGTTGAGACTAATCTTGTCTCAAACCATCCTAGAATTGTCTGATTTAAACTATAATCTGTTCCACAAGACTCTTTAAACACTAAGAAGATTTCTTTTTAAATAGCATTTATTTGTATAAGCCCATATATTCAAAAGAGAATGTGAGTCATTATTGTTACTGTATTGATAAATACTAAACATTGCTTCAGTCTGTATCAAAGTCAATCAGTGTTAAACACAATTGGTGGAACTCGTTATTTTAAGTCAAGCATGAGAGTTTTACAGCTTAATATATATTTAGTTTAATGTTGTCCCAAAAAAAAACCATGAACTCTACAGATCAGTAGCAAAGCATCTAACCGCTGCTATACATCTCACAACTCCACTAAAATAAACACCTTTTTCATAGCTAAAATTTATTGTTTATACCCTTTAAGTTTCAATATAATTTTTAAAGATCTGGAAAATCTCCACTAACAGATTTATTAAAATTGCCACTTGCTATTTATCTTCTAAAATACTCTCCTTGGAATGTTCTTGAGTTTAATATTTCTCTAAGCATAGCAAGTCTGCCACCTAGTGCTTTATGGATACCTGCAGTACACATTTTATCTGATATTATATTTTTCTTAATTTCAATATAGGATGCCATGCTCCAAGTCCCTGAATGCATATACATGACGTGTATGTTAGCCTGCACACTCTCAGAGTGCTCAAAACACACACTGCATTTTCTTACCGACAAGTTGCCTCAAATGTTTCAACAGCTATTAGGCCATACTTGCATTTCTTGACTAGCATGCAACAATCTTATACTGTGCTCTTTGCTGTCAAATCTGAAAGTCCACAGCAATTTCAGAAAGAAAAACCTGAAATTTATTTTATAAAAAAACAAAAATAAAAAAATAATATATTATGCCAGTATAGGATGAGAAATATTAGGGAAGCCAATGTGTCTTCAGCCCCGTGCAGCGCTATACAGTCTCTTATTTGGAGGGGAGTACTGTCACAGTGTGGTACCCCCAGCACTGGCAATAGGCACACCTTAGAATGGGCTCTGAGCTAACTGCTGTTGAGATTAACTTCTTAAGATCTAGGAACAACTCTTTCTTAGCGGCATCCTACACGTAAGAAAAGAGCTGAGAAATTATGAGGAAAAGGAAGCATAAAACAGATTTCAAGCATCAGGGCTGGAACAGCCCAGGAAGTGATTAATGGCAGAACTCAGTGTGCTACTCAGAAAGTGAGAGCATCCAAAGCCAAGTTTCATCCAGATCCAGCACCCATTTATCCCTAGAACTATTCTTTTTGCAGAAGTTTTTCGTCCACTCCTCTGTGAAGATGAAGACCTAGGGTGCTGCAAGTTTCATCTACTGAAGTGTGCTGCCCTGCAACACACTACTGCTATTTTAAAAGAGCAACCAATCTGCAGAACCAAATAGAGAAACTACTTGTTCCCTCTCTTCACTGCTGATGATAGTACCCAGGAATAATAAAAAATGCTTCTAAACATTATTTCTTAAAGGGTAAAAGGGAATAAGAAACAGAAGTATTTAAAACCGCGTGCATTTTTTTCAACAATATTTTCATAGCTGGTACTAGACTGATTTTAGCTAGGAATTTTCTTAGTGGAATAAGCAATTTGAATACTCATCTGGGAATTCTAACAACTATGCAGGCAAATAATACAATTTACACTCAAAGTACTGATTTGTTGTATGCTTTTGCGTGTAGTGGTATTAGACTCTATCACTTGTACTTCTTGTTTAAAACACAGCATTGAAACCATGACACTCAAAGTAATGTACATAAAACAGACATTTTGGAAAGACTTCTACCTTAGCAATACAGATATCTAAGAGTTTACGAAGAAAAGTATCATATCCTTTCAAAACAAGTGGTTTTTAGCAAGCCTATAATTCACCCTCTGCATAGTAATAAACCATGACTTGTAAATTTAAACTCTCCGGTTTAGCTATTCCTCCACTTACGATTTAAAGCTTTGTGTCTATATATAACCCAGATCAAAATCACAGAAGTGGCATTTACCCCAGTGGTTCCTCTCAATCAGTCTAAACCCATCTGTTTTGGCTGCATGGTTCTTTGCACCCAGGAGCACTGATTCCAACAGCAATGTATCTCTAATGCTGATGTGGGAAGAACTAATCCAGCCATTTGGATGCATACTTTGCTATCTAGGTGCCACTGTTATACATCACGCTGGCTGAGATACCAAAAAACAATAGCAACAACAGATACGAATGCCTCTTGAGAAAATGGTATATTTATGGTTTGTGTACATGCATAAGTCAGCTGCATAACCACCTCTGGCCTCCACCCAGAATTCATTTATACAGATTGAATTAGCTTCCAATCATTCACAGAAAGACTGGCTTTCAACAGAAGGGCCTTGGGATATAGAGCCTCCTCACCAGAATTACAGAGAAACCATCCAGAAGCAGACTTACACCCAATCTACAAGAATATTTACATGGACAAACAGAACTGTGGTTTTTAAATTCATGAAGCTTTCTTTTGTATTCATATTCTTTTTATTATGTGTAAGAAATCTCTCATAAAATTTCTTCTGCTATTCCTAAGCAATGGTATATGAAACACTTTTGGATCAAGAAATCCTTCCTCACAAAAAGTTCCTGAGCTGCAAATTGTTGGACGTAAAGAGAGAAATAGCACTGTTTGTTTGTCCATTTGCTATATTCTTTCCCTAGCATTCATATTCAGCCTCTACTGACAACGGGGTACTAGAATAGACAGACTATTACACAGCTGCTCATGCATTCTTATGCATTCTACATTTTTCCAACTTTTATATCTATGAAGCTTTTTCTTATTCTCTTACTCAGAAAAGTTTGTTCTCTCTTCTTTTCCAATACAGTGAAGTCATGAAATAAAAATAGCTTTAGTAGAATCAATGGGTGACAATTTTCACACATCCTAGATACTGCACTAATGCACACACTATCACACATTTCCTGCTCTACTTTTATTAAGTTTTGATAATTTAAAGTAGAAAAACTACTTGCATCCAGTACTGTCATGTTTTCAAACGCTGTAATAGGTTGAACCTGATGTTTAACAAACTGTTTCTGTTATCCCTATGATTTGATGGCTTCACTACTTTCTCTTTTGGTGTAGTATTTGTATGTAGAAGCCCCTGCAGTGTTGCAGTATGTCACTTCCTATGTAAATCTCATTCTTTTTGATCATGCTAGACGTGTTTTCCCATGTTTTCATTTGTGCTGATTGAATTCTCCAATTACAACATAAGCCATGTACATTATTAATATTTTGTTTACTCTCCTACATCACTACAAAGGGAAAAAAGAAAGAAGCTAAATATATCTACCTGTCCCATCTCACTAACTCTAACTTGAGAGTTTACTTACTATCTTAAATTGACAGTCTATTGTTGTTAATACCAGTACCTACATCATCACCAGTCCATTCTCCCTCCTAGGCTTGAAGATGGCAGCAACAGGCAAGAGGGAGGAGAGGACTAGGCAAGAAGTGAGTAAACTCGGAAGAAAGCTGAAAGAGAGGAAGCCAGCTGAACTTTTATGGGGCAGTGGGCATTCACAGTATCACAAATTGCAGGAAGTTCCTCTAAGGCAACAAGCATTCTCAACCCATATTCTGCTGTTAAAGAGAAATTGATGTCGCCCAATATCAGACTGAAGTTGGGCATATCCTCAGGACTTAACTCTAAGGTTCTGGCTAAGGAAAGCATTCCACTTTGGGGCAGTATTTCCACAAGTGGGAAAAAAAAAAAAAAACCCACACCAAAATTTGAAACTAAAAAATGGTCATTTTGAGGATGTCTGAATTCAGGCACATGGCTAAAAGCTTTCCTGCAGAAAATTACAAGTCGTGTTCCTGTTTTCGTACCACTCTCTCATTTTTGATTCTGAGTCAGAGAAACAAATGTGCCTAGAATTTTTCTCATAACCTTACACTGCTCGTAAGTATATGCAATTTCTTTATGCTCCATATTTTCCTCCCTCCTGAGCAATAACTATTCCTGTGCTGTAAAAGTAAGAATATTCTTCACTTCAAGGAGAAGTAGCAGTAGAAGAGCCTAAAGAGAAAGTTTCTTACAGAGTACTGAAATAAACACAGAAAAATACCAACCAAACGTCTGCCTTATACTAAAGCAAAATATTTTCTTACAGTCCATGGTACAGCCATATTTAAAAATACATCTGTAGATAAGAAATTGGAACATCTCTTTATGACAAGATATATATTTTCATACATGATTTAGCAGGTAATGGACAGTGCTGATAAGCAATTGTCATTGAAATCTAAGGTCAGTCAGTTATCCACAAATTAACAATTTAGAT
>JBCJKH010063761.1:0-11824 GCA_039877255.1 Loriculus beryllinus
AAGGCTGCTATGAGGTCTCCACGCAGCCTTCTCTTCTCCAGGCTGAGCAGCCCCAGCTTTCTCAGCCTGTCTTCATACACGGGGTGCACCAGCCCCTGATCATCCTCGTGGCCTCCTCTGGACTTGTTCCAACAGCTGTATGTCCTTCTTATGCTGAGGACACCAGAACTGCACACAATACTCCATACATTAGGAATAGTATGCACATACTATATATACCAAGTATACTTGGATTACAACATCTCTAAACCTGGCAAGTAGAAACCACTGAAAATGCATAGGTTATAGAATAGAGAAACAGACTGTCTTTGGTTTGCCAAGACAAAAAGTTTGTCCCTACAAAGTATAAAGGTTGTGTTCTATAAACCCATGACTGGTAAAGGGTCCTGCAAAATCTCTCAGCATTACTGCGTTGCTTCCGCTCTTCTTTATGTGTTCTTTTGGTGTGAACAAATCTGACTCTGATCTAATTGACAGCCAGCTGGTATAGATCTTGATACATGCCTGGGGAGCCCAGGTATTGTTAAATATGACTAGAGGTGTGAAAGGAAAAACAGGCATTCTGGGTTACCTGGGGCAAAAACTCGGAATTTTCCAGTCTGAAATTACAGCTAGTTCATTTGTATGTAGCAAGTTTCTAATTACATGTTGTAGCTTTTGTTATTCTTGAGTAATTATTTAATTTTATAGGGGTTTTTTACCTAAACCAATTTGAAGAATAGCTGGAAAATTAATAACTTATTGCTATAGTCATATGCAATCTCATCTATTGATCCTTGTTTATCCTCTAGTTCATGGTCATTAACTTCCATAGCAGTCTCTCTGCTGTACCTGCTGTGTTTTATTCTAGTAACAAGGAAAAGCCCAGTAGTATCTTTCAAAGTTATTTGTTCACTGATATTAGGTGTTCAATATTTTTCTACATCAGTATACATTTTGTTCTTCAGGATAGAGCCTTCTTTATTATAAAGTCTCAGATATACTGTGACTGACCTTTGCACCTTTTTCCCAAGGATTTCACAGATAGATTAGCAGCCACCTACTTTGCTCCACGTACGAAATAATTCTCGAACATCTTTTGCATTTAGAGAGGAGCAGCTAGGATGTTTCTGGATGACTTTTCGATTTAGGAGGTGAATGCTTCAACTCAGAGTTATGTTCTTCACTTTTTCTTCTCAAACATTACTTATTGCAGACTCTGGAAAGAAGACTGAACTCAGTGCAAAGCACGAGATCACAAAGTTACAAACAGAAACTGAACTCTGACACAAGCCACTCTCATGGCTGAAGTTTATTTTCTATTGATTTTGAAGCTTGAGAAACTTATCACACAAAGACAGGCAACGGTCAGGACAGATTAGGAGGCAAGCTGTGTGGGGATGTCTCAGTAAATTCGGAATGGAACAATCAATCAGTTGCATCGATTTTGGATATTTTTAAACCCAGCTTAATGTATGGGATGCACTGATGATTTTGTTTTGAGCCGACACAGCTTGGAAGTGCTTACTGTGGAGGTCAATGTAATGCTTCATATCTTATTTTAAAATAGTATCTGCTTACATTCCTTAATGCATCTTTATTTTGTATTTATTTGAAGTGCTACATTCAGACCTATCTAAAATCTTTTAATATCATGTCCTATGGTCTTTTAATGAAGGAGTGCTGAACACATACAAGCTACTTAGGAATTTCTTTCAAAATTTTGAAAATATTTTGAGTGTTTTTATTATTATTATTATTATTATTATTATTATTATTATTATTATTATTATTATTATTATTTTGTTACCTAATATGAGTAGCCAGGTAGCAAAGTTCATATCAAGCCATTGTGTTGGTTTGGACGGGGACAGAGTTAATAGTCTTCACAGCTGCTGACGTGGGGCTCAGTCCTTCATTGGTAAAAAGTGTACTGTTATTTTTTAGTCTTTGTAAATGGTGTGATATCTGAAGTGCTTATTCATAGTATAGCAGAAATAGATAAAGTTAATCTCTAACAAAACTGTGTGATTTTTTTCGTCCATTATAAAGCTGCTCTGTATAATGGTGTGCTTCACAGAAAAGTCCCTATAGTCCAGACTGGGACCAGCAGAAACCTGTAGGCACCAGTCAAGCGCTGACCAGTTGAGTAACTGGGGATGCCTTGCTAGGTTTGCTACAACTGGAGCTCACCTTGATGTAGGAGGTGAGAGCAGCTTTCCTTCCAAGACTGAAAACACAGTTTCTTCTGGCTCTCAGCTCTTGGTATCAAGATATATGGCTCTGGCATATATTATTCCAAATCTGGTCAAGGAAATCACTGACGTGTATACTTGAGATACGTTTTCAAAGTAATGTGTGCCAATGCATTTGCCAAGGCAGTTTTTTAACAAAAGAACTTATTTGAGATCTTTGCAACTCTGTGTGTGCATCTGTGTTCACAAATGGTAATTTCAGGACTGCAGTAATTGGTGTGTAGTGAAGCAGCAGAGCATGTACCCTGGCAGGCCTTTGGGCAGAGCCAGATGTAAGGAAGAAGGTGGATTTTCAATATAAATAGGACATGCTTCTGCACTGAGTGACTCTGTTTTCATAGTTGACTGTAGATGCTTCTAGAACAAAAATGCTCAGGCCTATCCTTATATATATATAAATATATATATATATATGTATAACATCATCTTGTGGGATATATCTGCAAAACCTGTGGACACTACATAGATGCTGAAGAAGAATATTCTTTAGTAAGTCTCTGTGAGGGAACACAAAGAAGACAAAACCAGCAAGGTACACAGACATAAGAGTGTAGCAAGGACACTGGGGATAAAGCCTGTCTAAAGGATTTGGGAATAGATTATTTGCTGGTACATTGCATGAGCTCAGGTATGGGGATTCTTGTCTTAGCACTGGTAGTGTACGGTTCTATAGGTGATGAAATAGTGTCTGTAAAATGCAGAATTAAAGTCAGAAAAGAATTTGAACTCATTAACGCAACTGCAAGTAATTTAGTATTTCCATTCTTAAAAGTCAATTCTTGACTGTGCAGGTTTGACCTTTTGCACAACATTGCAAACCAAACACTGAAGTAACCAGATTATGTTTATCTTTGCGGTGATACGGTTAAATCCCATTAAATCAATGAGAGTTTTTCCAGAGGCTTTAATTTCACAAATTTAATAATACTAGTAACCTTGTCTTGGCTTTAAAAAGGTATGGGTTGTTTTGTTTGTTTCCCTCATAGGAAACGCTACTAACACAGATGCTTTTCATTTAGTTTTAAAACTGATTTAGCCCAATTTTAGTTTATACTTTTTTTTCTTTCTTTCTTTTTTGCATTCTTACTCTGTTTTAGGTTTATCTTTATAAGATCCCTCTGCATTTACATGTATGTTTTGTCCTGAAGCTTTATATCCCTTATGTTAAAAATTCCTATGGTAATTTTCCTTCGTGTTCACCATAATCATCATCTGCTAGGTTGTTCACAGGTTGTCCTCAGCTGCTGCTCTCACTGTAGGTGTTAGTGTTGATACACAACACTGATAGCTTTCAGTTAAGGATCACAACAGATGTAGGCCACTACTGGCATTCCTCTTGTTCCACATTCTTGTATCTGTTTGTCCTGCTTACCTAACTTTCTACCTCAATTCCATTAAGTCATTTTATGTTCTGTTCAGTGTTACATCACAATTTCTTTAATGGACTATTCTAGGCTATTTTTCAGAGGGACAGCTAATGAACCCCTGTTTTGACAAGCCAGTGATTCATAGTAGGTTACTATAGCAGCAGACCTTTGATAAGTAGTGGTGGGAAATAGACTACAACCCCAGTTTGGGGTTCATTTCAGAAAGAGACACTAGGCTATGGTAGGAGGTTTCAGCATTGAATTCACAGGTGCCCCTGCAGGATCAAAGTGGAGGAACAAGTGTTTCAAGCTAATACACACTTCAGCCATATCTGTTACAGTGTTGGTTTTCCTAGAAAGATTAGCTTCAGTTAAGGGCAAAAGCCATTTCAGCAACTTATGCAGAAGTTTATTGCCTGCCTTCCATCCCAAAGTCCACAACATTATTGAGGGGGTGAAATGGTAAATACATAACCAAATGTAAATACGTAATAGTAGTGACCTAATGATTTTCAATAGGCGTGCATGACCATTCATACAATTAGATGCCTTTTCTTTAGTGTGTGGTCAGAATCTGTAGAATTACATCATTCATAGGTAATAGGAAACCAAGATAGAGTTAAGTCATAACTTAGGCTACTGATAATAGGCCTCTTCATTGGGCAAAAGGTGTCAGGGTTCAAAGTTACCAAAAGTCAGTCTGTCCTTGTAACCCTTATTTTTTTCGTTGTTGTTTGGATGGGGTTGTGTGAAAATCATGCACACATGCAGCTCCTGTTCTTTGGTAAACATTCACAATGAGGAGCAAATTGCTGAAGTCCTCCGTGGCAAAGTCCATGTTTCTCAGTTTTTGCCCTTTATTTTTTGAGAAAGCTGAAGAATAATCAGATTATACTTATCAGGTAGAAGCAATTCTGTCAGCAACTCATCAGTAGCCCTTGCCACTTTCTAATAAACAATACCTACAGACTTATGCAGCCAGAATTTCGGTCGATTTGTTTAGTTAATGGGATGAATTTTGTTGGGCCACTTATGTTGTAAACGCTCACATTCACTGATACGTGGTATTGTTGTCAGGGTCTACAAAATCTTCTTTTCATTGGCTAAAGAAATTCCACTACTGGAACACAAACCCTTCTCGCTGCTTAGAAAGACACAGAAAGATAGCAGAGCCATTTGTTAAAATTTGTAAACTAGGGCCTTTATCACAAAACAACTGGGCAACATTTTTCTTTTGACTTTGATTAATGAATTCTCTTTCTCTAGTTCTGCAGGTACTCTGAGTATGGAGGGGCCAGACGAGGAGGCTGAGCAAAGCCATTGCTACGGATAGCAAAGCATTGCATCTCATTCCTAGTGACATTGCTTTGGAGAGGCAAAGGAGAAACACCAAATTCTACGAACTGCTGCAGGTACAACAGGAACAAGAGTTAAGAAACTCTGACAACTTAATGGCATGAGAAAAAATGAGGAAAGAAGGTGCTTGTTAGAAGGTAATGAATAGTTTCCAGCCTCTACAGTTTATGTTCAGAGAGAGGTTCTATAAAGAATAATGACAAGGTCCTTGAGCAATAGCATGTAAGTATAGCACATAAAAATTATGACAATGCATTTATAGGCTTTATTTTCACAGATTTCACTTTAGCTTTAGTTTGCACTTGGTATACCAAACTGTACTAGGTAGTTAAAAACCATCTTTTTGTAGCTGACAGAAGGTTTGATAACATTGTTCTTAAACATTCCCTTTTATATGTTTCTAATATTAATAAAGTTGTTTGTTTATTTACACCCTGGTTGTCCACTTAGTCAAAAATAAATGGCCATTATGCCAGAAGTTTTGAAAGATGAGTGATGTACCCAATCTGTTAGATCAGACAGAACAGCATCACATGCTCACAGAAAAGTACATACCAAGGTTTATGTTTAATTTGACATGTAGTTAAAAAAAGCAATCAACCCTTATCCCTTGCAATCCATGCAATTAATCTGTTGCTATACAACTGTACAGATTTATAGTCACCTAACCTAGAGCTTGTTAAAGTAGAAGTACCACAGGCCTCTGTAAAGCCTCATGACATATGTGCATGGCATGTTCCGGAGCATTTTTGTAGCGAAAACCACCACCTTATGCATTAGCAGTAAATTGCACCCTAAAATGGCCTTATCTGAATATACAGTCTTCCTCATTTTAGCCTTCCTGATTTCTTGTGAAAGGTATGGATGCTTCCCAGAAGCGCAAGTCAGCTCAAAACAACTTACAGCAAAATTTACAGGACCCAGACCTTGCCAGAATCCTCATTTTCTGTTTGTCAAGTAAAGGTGTATAACAGAGCATGCTAAAAAATTGCTTAAACTGTGGTATGAAAAGAAATGTTGTCTTGCCTTCCAAATGTATGTTCTACTTCAGCCAGCAGTGGCTAAGAACATAGCTGAGTTTTCTGTGCAGGCCTCATGTTTTCTGGGACTTGCTTCTAAAATAATATCAAGTAATAGAGGTTTTCCAAAGTGTGGTAACAATTTATAAGCCAACACAAGCAATGCCACTGGTTCTGAATAAAGTTCCAGTTTCTCTAGTATCTTGTCAGTGCCTGCCACTGTTTCTGTTGTAGTGTTTCTGATGTAGGCATGACCAAATTCCTCAAGAAATTCAGAACTAGAGTTATATTTCTTCTGGTTAATGCAGAAGACAAATTATAGGCCCAACTTTTTTGTGGGGGGAGTACCCTCTACGCTAAGTTATGAAGGCAAGCCTTATATATGAAGAGACAGTCATATCCATTTGGGAGTAATCAAGATCCTGCAATGAGAGAAATGTAATTATTTTGCATGTAATAAATACATTAAGTATTTAATGACTTGAAGGACAACTGGAAAGAAGAAGAATGTAATTTTTGTGTTAGAGTCATGTTTTCTTGATCATAACACATAATTTTGAAAATATATGAAGCTGGACTTGGAGTTTCTAAGTCACATAAAAAAGCAGGTTTGAACCTGTTAAGCAGGCAGGTGAAACTGTTACTGAAATACCCCACAAAAGATGAACCAGGTCCTTTATATTTTACAGGAAGCATTTTCCTGAAGGGTAATATTAACTAGTTTTCTCATTCCAATTTATTTTTTATTCAATATATTTATAAGGATGCAAATCTTTATTCTCTATTGCCAGAAAAAGAGAAGGCACCTAAAAACCCAAGATGCTGCATAAGCAAAACACTCCAGTACATGTGTTTTACATCCCTCACCTTGGAAGAGACAGATCTAAACCCACCAAACATATGGTAGATGATAACAACATCACTCACATCACAGGTGCAGCTACAGTCATCAGTACATCGGTCAGACCAGGTGCAGTTACACTGGGATGACAGAGCTGCTCAGTCACGTGTCTGCTATTGTATCATACAGGCAGGATCATGCTGGCCAAGCCTGCCTGCACCACCAAAGAGAGGGAGGTTGAGTGGGAGGGACTGAAGTCTTTTCAAGCTTTCCATCCTGTTAAATACACACTTTCCATAATATGTTCCTGGCAATTGTTTTGCCAACAACCTTAGCAACAGATGAGATAGACTAGAACACCTTGCAAATTTTTAAACCCTTCTGAAAGTAAGTGTATAATGCTAACAAAACAAAATAGGAGCTCTTGACCTGTGTTTTGCACTCACGTAGCCAGTATGCATATGACTAAATGAAAGAAGACACTGGAAAAGCAGGCTTAGTGTGTAAGTATCTATATTTTATCTCTTTCCACCCCATCTTCTCCTTTTCATTTTGAATAATGATAAGAACTATGTGAACACTGAATAAGAAATTCATGTTCCAAAGAAGCAGTGCAATATTACAATTTAAAAATCAAGTTGTTGGAGTTGGAAGCTGAAGGGGCTTTAGGCAGAAACAGCCTAGATAAAGTCAGAAAGAGAAAAAGGTTGTCTTTAACCCAGGTAAGGATTTGGGAACTTTCCTGTTAAAATCTATGTTCAAGGCAGTCTTGCAGAAGTAGACTTAGAAATGAAACTTTTCCTTCAGTGGCGACAGCACCCATATACTTCCAATAATTTGTGCCATTTTTTGCCACTGACTGTTTTTATCTTTTCCTCCAAACTACATGATGTATGAAATTAAATGGAACCAGGAGCTTAGAGGAGACCTGATAAAAGGTTATGCTGGTGTGGGATAAACTGAAAGAAGGATTATTCCTGACAAACTCAAGGCAAGAGCATGCCTGTACCTCCATTCTACGGAATAAGTTAAAGTAGAAAAAGTTATCCTGAAGAAAAAAGTTATCCTGAAGCATATGGAATCATATGAATACAGAAATACTTTTGAAAGGTACAGCATGTACTGGGGCCTGGGGTACATAGATGTATGGGGTATATAGACGTATAGATGTACTGGGGTATAGATGTACTGGGGTATATAGTTGTATGGCTACATCTATATACCACTGTGCTGGTATAACAATGTTAACATAAATATTCTCCTAACTGACAGAGTTAGGCTAATAAAACTTGTACAGGTACAAGACCCCTAAAAATTGGAATCATCAATAAATAGCTTACCCATCTTATGTAAAAACTGCACACCCCAAATTCAACCAGAATTCCTATTAACACAGATCTTAGTTAAGAGTTTGTAGAGCTGTGATGTTAAGCTAAGCACTTAAGCTAGCACTGTAGGAGAATGAAGTTCCTCTTTAGAAGCTGAAGAACCATTCCTTTTCTCTGGATACATTTTGGTGAACATTCCCAAATCATTCTCAGCACAGCTAAAACATCTTTAGCATTCTTCAACTCTTTCTTTTCCACTACCACCTCTTGAAAGCTTATGTTTGTTCTCAGAAGGAGGTCAGATTGTACTGAGAGATTGGTATTTTTAATAAAAGTTTCCTGTGGAGGAATAACCTAGACTCTTGGCAGCATACCACTATTCAATTCATACAAAGCACTCACAGCATTTACTCTAGACACAGGCTTGGGCTCATTACCATTGTGATATGATCTGTACTAGCAGTGCTAGTCTAAGTGCAATGCTTCTATAGCCATGTCTGTGAAGGATCTTTGATGCATAGAAACTTGATCCCTCAGATGTGGATGTAAGTCCTGTGTTCCTCCTCCTTCCTTCTTTCCTTCCCTGTTACCTTCCTCCCAAAATCCCTATTAGTCAAAAAAATACTCTGGTTTGTAAGCTGCACTGTAGAAGAGTTTGTAAGGAGCATAGCTCTTAACATCGTAAGATATTGGTGTAAATATGATGTTGGGTGCACGTGATGTTTATTTTCATTCCTGCGGTTTGGTATTTTTAACATGCCATGTGGATAGGTTTTGTGATGTGTATTAACTTTTGTGAATGCTGCTTACCTCTGTTTAAGTTACTATCATCCTTACATGCTCCAAAAAGACAGTTGCTTTCACAGTAGCATTCCAGGAAGCCACAAACTTTTTTGCCTCTTTCATTCAAAGTTCCCTCTGCAGCCCTCTATTCAACTGCCTATTTCTAACACGCACTTCAAATGTGACCTGCAAGAGCCAGCTCATTTCCTGGTAGTTTCTGCAGCGCACTAGCCACTGTTCTTTGTTCTCCCGTGCCAATCATAT
This sequence comes from Loriculus beryllinus, assembly GCA_039877255.1. Classification (NCBI taxonomy): domain Eukaryota; kingdom Metazoa; phylum Chordata; class Aves; order Psittaciformes; family Psittacidae; genus Loriculus; species Loriculus beryllinus. Next base: position 9,193 of record JBCJKH010063761.1, read on the forward strand.
CAGTCTCCTGAGAACATGCCCTGTCATCAAAACATGTATGAGTAAGAACGTTTTGATCATACAAGAAAGAACTCATCATTATACGCAAAGCCCACAAAACCGTAAAGTGCATTTTTGAAGCAGTAAAAACCTAAATAACCTTTTTTAGATAGAAATCCAGAAAACCCCAAACCCTTAAACTCTGTTAGTAAGGCAAAATGCATAAAAATCTTTTACACAACACAATTTATAATGATATGCAATTATTATAATTGGTATGTTGTTAACTCCCAGTGTGATTAAGTTTCATTGCATAGCAATGTTAGTGGCACCCGTGACTGAGGATTTGCCCGTGGATGATACAAAAATAAATTCCCCAAAACAAAAAATGAAATTTTTTGGGTGACCTTATGAAATGCTTTAAGAATTGAGAAAGTCCAGAGAGAGAGAAGAGCTTGGGGGAATAGGTAAGTGGTAAAAAGAATGCTAAGGTATTGCTTCAATTGGGAATAATCCCGAGCATTACCAGTTTCAACCATGTTGCCTTTTGTGCTTACAGGCTCATCAGTCATGCACACAGTGCTCCTTGGTCACAGAATAATTTAGTTTGGAGGGATCCTGGAGGTCACTTGGTCCAACCTTGGTTTGGAGCAGGGCCATTTGAAATCAGGTTGATCAGGGCCTTGTCCTGCTAAGTTCTGAATATCTTCAAGGATGGAGAGTCACTAGATCCCCTTGTTATGATTTTTTTTCCCACAATTTCTATTCTATCTGTCCTACGGTTTGTCTATCCTACTATATGATTCATGACCAGGATCATTTTAGGAAGTAATTTGCATTGTTAGAATCTGCTGCTCTTGTTCCTTCTTCCAGGCTTGGACTCTGATGTTAGGGGAGCACAAAGGGCAGGAAATCACAGATCAGGAGACCAAGGAGTTAGTCTGGGAAGCTTCTGGTTCTTACAGCCAGAGAGGATTTTGTACAGTGGCTTGGACATGGTCTTAGCATGACATCCACTGAGGAACTGACCTGGAGAATATCTTTAGCTATAGTTAGTCTGATAGGTCAAGGTTTGCATGTGTATTTTAGTGGTTCCCAAGTCTGTTATGTTTTACTTTAGTTTTCCTGAAGGCTGGGGATCTGCAGTTGCGTACTATTTCTTTGGTCCCTGCTCTGCTCCCAGAATGGCAGGCAGGTTCTCTCACAAACACTGGGAAAGGATTATTGGTGTCTCAACTTACTGCAGTACATAAAGTTATAGACTGTAGCCCTGGAACTGGCCAATGCACATGCAGGTGCCAAGACAACCCAGTAAAGGTATTGTTCCATGCACACTTTTCCCAGCAGCAGTCTGTTTTAAGGGGTTCCCAGGACCCGCCTCAACTGACTTGTTCCTGATGCTCTTTCAGTTTTGTCAACACAGCTGTTTATGTGTATGTTTGGGAGCTGAATTGTGAGACTAATTCAGGTTAAACTACCTAACAATGGGTTTTTCTTGCATATCCTTTATTTAATACCTGTTTAATTCCCTGGGCTTGATTCACAGTGTGGCCTTGCAGACACTTACGTTGACCAAAGTCATATGGCTGTCTAGAGAACAGGAAAGGAAGGAAAAATAGTTGGAAGTATCTTAAGTCAGTATTGCTGCCACAGGCAATGTGTCTTCAGACTTACAGCTTTGTGGTGTTGCTGCTGACAACCGAGCTGAGCTACTGCTGTTGCTCAGTGTCCAGTGCCTGTTCTGTAGTCAACCCCAGCAATGAGTATACTCCTATCAGTTTGCTCATCAGCAGTGATAAACTAAGGTTAAATTAAAAGAACCTAGTTGCCAACTCTGCACTATGGATACCTACTGACTTGAGGGCTCATAATCTTGCAACATCTGTGTCAATTTGCATGGTCTCCACAGTTCAGTAGAAGAGTTTACAGAGTGGCATTGAATGAGGTGTACTTTTACCATGCACTTAATCCAGAGTAACAACGGGCAGCCAACAGGAAGAGCTGACTCTACTCTTCACCTAGAGTTGTGTGCATCAAGTGACAAGCTAAAGCGAGGGTGTTGCTACAGAAACACTTGAAAAAGGATCTCTCATAACCTTGTGAACTTTTTTAAAAGGAATTCCTTGCTCTTTGCTAACCCAGTATTGCTGAATTTACAAAGCAATTCTGTTTGGACTTGTGGAATAGGATCTGAATTACCAGTGCATTTAAAACTGACATTCTCATTTAAATTTTTATGTTAATTTTAGTCTGCCACTTTTGTCACACAAGTGTACAGCAGGAATCATTTTACTGAAATCACACACACTGCCATGTCCCTTCTGAAGTAATTTCTACCTGCATAAAATACATATAAAATATCACTAAATCAAGTCAGCATTTTATACTCACTTGACACTCTTATTGCAGTAATGTAAACTACTGCAATATGAGCCATCAGTGAATAAAATCACACTAGAATAAAAGTCTTGTGTCAGAATCTCATTCCATATTTGTAAGTGTTTTGTACTGTTGTTTTAATGGAGCATTGCAAAATTGAAAAATCATTAGTAGTCCTGCCAATATTTTGGCACTTAAGAGGTCCTATTTTCCATTTCCCCATAGTCTCTTTATGTTACTCCATTAGTTTAAAAAGGCTATAAAGAGAGCACAT
>JBCJKH010063773.1:0-11976 GCA_039877255.1 Loriculus beryllinus
CATTATAATTTTGGCTAATGATATTATATGGTGTTCTCTCAGAGTCACAGTCTGCTGGGCTACTTGCAATTACTTGCAGAGAAAAGCTGATGTGGTTTGCTGCCTATGCCACTATTGTTTGCCGTGCTGAAAACCACCTGCTGCAATACCATCCCCGTATTACTGTTCTAATTATTGCTTTTCTTCTATTGCTTTTTCTTTCTTTGGTGGAAATCAAACTCATTTTCTTTCCTATCACTCTCTCAGGAGACTGACAGTATAGGATATGGAACACGAGATAGGCTAAAAATTGAGAAAGTTGCCTGCCCCTTGTATCCGCTTTGAAATAAGAGAAAACACAGGCGGGAGTGAGTTGCTTCTTGAAATCTGCTTTCCTTCCTTGCCCCCTAGCTGCTTATAAGAACTATAATCAAGCCCATAGAGTGCTAAGGTTAGGAAGCTGATTGCTTGCCAAAGCTGCCTGTGAATGCTAGCCCAAGAGTAGGTACAACTGTAGAGGCACTTGCAGTCAGCAGTCCCAGAATACCATCCTTAGGAGATCCCAGCTTCATCATCGTTATAGGTGCTTCTGCATGTGAGGAGCAGGGGGCTGTGAGCCTTCTTTAAAAAATAGCTTGAAAGCACTTGGAATTTCACCAGTCCTGCATCAGTCCATGATCACAACAGTGAGATTATTTAGTTTTCATATTGACAGCAAAACTCATTTATGCACCAGGGAGAAATTCCTTGATTGTGTTATATAATAGGGAAAAAAAAATGAAAAGGCAGAGTAGGAGGCTTTAAAACTGATTATTCAGGTCATAGATCTCTATTTTTATCATTTCATCATTTCATTAACATTGTTTCTGTTTGATCAAGCCAATAAAAAAAGGGATGAGTACACTCAGCATGATATTTTGCAACTTTGGAAGTGTGGTTTAACCACAGCTGTAAGTGAAGCTCAGTAATAAATCAGAAAAGACACATCTTAAGAAGTGATCTCACCATTAGTTCAAACTCTTCATTCTGCAGACAACACCTGGCCAAGATCTGTAAATTCAGCACTGATATGGCATCATCCTGAATGTAGCAGTTGTTCATTAAAATCAAGGTCTTTCATTTATGTTCATTCTCCCCCCTCTTGTGGTTCATTATAAAATCACAATTGTTGCTTTCAGAAATTTTGCATAGTTGGGCTTTCATATGGAAAGGATAGAAAAGAATCCACAAAATCTAACCATGCAATGTTGTTAGTAAGCTCAACAAAATGTAAATATAGTAAATAATGAGATTTATATTCAGGGTAACTCTCACTGCTAATTTTAATGTCCTCTGTAAACTCTGATTAAAAGCAAATCTTGCCACAAATCATATGGGATACATTTAAGACAGATTTACCATAACTACTAATTGGATATCACGTGCTATTGTCTGGGGAAGATTTTAGGACTGGCACCCTCAATCATTTATTGTCTTACTAGCTTAACATGTTGCAGCTATAACATCTTCAACCAGATCTTCAGCTTGTATAAGCAGATGTAGTACTGATATACTATGAACTTGTGCCAGATGGCATGCTAGCTCCCTTGCGCAGGCAATGTTTTGCATTTCTTGCATACAGGTATGTTTCCCCACCAGACTGAGCACCCTGACCTGACTCATCAAAGTGTGATTATGAAAAGTACTAACCAAAAATAGACAAACAATTTATGTACAGATCTTGGATATTCAAAGGCCTGCAGTAAGAGTAGGTTTTAGCCATAAAAATAATTAGAAATGGATGTGGATACGCATACAGACTTGAGGAATCTCTTTTCACTTAAAAATGTGTTATTTGTATCATGATAAATCTAGAGGAACTTGTGAGCAGCAGGCAAGCTAAATAAGACTGATGGACTGATAGAAACTTGTCAGTCTAGCAAATCAGAGAGACAGTGCAGGAAAGTCAACATGTACTAACGAAATTTGCTTTGAGGAATAAAACTTATTAATAAAGTCAGAAAACTGTCATTTCAGAGTTTCTCACCATAATGCTAACTGACAGCCAAACCGTTGCAATTTTGTAGAAGGTAAGCTAGACTATCACACTTCTTATCTCTTTAGCCAGGCAGTCTCATAACCAGAGACACTGCTAAAGTGAAACAACTTTCAGTACTAGAAAAGCTGCTATGACTGGAGATCTCCTTTGATTCACAGGACCTGACTGAAGGCTGCAGGAATAGAGTATAACAACAGGTCATATGCTCACAGGTGCAAAAATTCAACATAGAAACTCCACATATCTGCAACTTTCAGAATTAGAGGTAAGAATGCTGGTAGGCTTGCAATTTGATAAATGACAGCAGATGGTTTCCTTTTGTCATACCATAATCATAAATCTCCGTAACAGTAGAAAATCCTTAAGGACAGTTTTGTGGAAAGCTTTACAGAAAGTTTCTCACAGATTAGACAATTTTTAACAAAAAAGATATAATGCATGAAAAAAAACCCAAACAAAACAAAAAATTCCCTACAACAAACAGGCGTAATAATGTGAACCAGCTCTTTGGATTTTAAGGATTAAAAGTTTGGCATAGACTGATGACAATGTGATAGATAAAGTGCAACACCACACAGATAACACTGGAAAACATACCTCAAGGGTATATCTGAAAAGCCAATATATTGCCTACATCCTCCTTGCCCCAGAAGGAATTATTAACTCTGGTTCATGGTAGTAAAATTTCAGGAAATCCTGACCCCCAGCCAATCCCAGCAAGCCATTTGGAGGGGTTTTTTGTGCAGGAGGGATTGACTCATCTTCTGCAATCCCATCCCCCTTTCCCTCCCCTCTGTACACTCCCTCAGAGGGAAGAGAGGAAGCAGAGAGGAAGCAGATGTATAACCCTGCTGCTCCTGCAGGCTCAGTCCCAAGGTCCAAGTAACCTACATCAGGATGCAAGAAAAAGCCTTCACGCTCTTATTGGGCATGCAATATGCATCTCAATCTAGCCCCAAGAAATCAAGAGATTAAAGTTAGAACATGTTTTAAATGGATCTGAGTGAATAATTTTTACTGAATTCATTTTATGATGGATGAGTTTCTTTCCTTCTTTCCATGAAATGTGGGGAGCAGGTTGCAAGTTGCTTCACATATCCCTTCCTCATTGATTTTGTGTGTTTTTTGTTTTAAAGTAAGGAATTGGTACTCCAAGCACAAACTCACTGTTCAATTGCAGTTGGCCCTGAAAATCGCTTAATATTGTTTCCGTCCTCCACTCTAATGAACTTAACTCATGGAATCAGCTTTGTAGTACATAGGCTTACAGAAAGCACACTAGAAATTCACTTTTCATAGTATTCCTGTGTGAGCTGAACATTTATTTTCTGCCAACAGTTATGCAATTAAAGTTTAATAACTCTGAGTGCGTGCAGGAAATGACACCAAAAGCAGCCCCAAGATGGCTGAAGATTTGCTTCCAAATTTGCACAAATATAAGTAGAAATTGTTTCTGCATTATTCATCCAATTTTAGACATAAACTGAATATATCTTGCTAGCAGCCTTGGAAACATATAAGGAAGTGTTTTAAAATTCCAGTAGATGTCACCACTCCTCCCCCAGCAAGTCCTTAAGTACAAGCTTTTGAAAACCAAGTTTGCACTACTTCATGAGTTGAGAAAGCAGAGTCTCATTTTGCTGTGGGTTACATCTATGTGTTTTGACACAAAGAGAATACAATCACTTTTCTAATATGTGTCAATGAATTAATGAGCTTACAGAGCTCATGCCACTATTGTAAACCAAACCACATGCAGACTAGCTGACAATTGTGATGTCATTGCTAATACAAAACGGTATCTAGTGTTGTATTACTTTTTCCCATGTCATTTGATATTTCATGAATATCAAAGTTTTCAGAGATACTTAGATTATAACTATAGCCCTGATTGTGACTACAGTTGGTTTTCTAGCTATAGCGTTCGTATCCAGTTGCTGCAACATTTGCTTTCTTTAGGTTCTCAAGTTCAAACAAGCCTCAGTAGTGTCTCCTTCCTAAACACTTGGGTACAATTCTTTTCAACTTTCACTTGCTGTTATTCACCACTTACATGAAAATTAGACCTCTTGCTTCAATTTACCTGGTTTTAATGGCTACATTTTTCTCCACACTGTGGAAGAAGGCTTATAATCACTCTGGTCAGCTACATCCAGACAGGGATTCCTGGTACTTTCTTTTCCCACCTGCACACTTAGTCTCCCTGGAAGCATATATCCTTAAACTAATATCAGATTAAGTTCAAGGCCAGCAAAAATCCAGATATTTAATTAAGGAGACACATCATCAATGGATATTTATTTGCTTATACTGACCTTGACATCTGACAGCTGTAGTATCATTCATTGTTCTCTATAAAATGAATAACTTCCCATCATTTCATTTACATCATAGAAAAAAAGCAAGCACATCCAAAAATACTTACTGTTCTCTTTTAAAAGAAACTCAAGTCCATCAGAACATGATAATGTATAAAATAAAGTTAAGAAAAATTTAACTTGCTACAGAAAATTGTAGTCTAAATTACATTTTCTGAAGAATTTAATATTATTTTGCTTCAGAGACAAATTTTACTTTGGAGTGAGTTTGGGGTTTTGTTGGATTTTTTTTGTTGTTGTTTGTTTGTTTGTTTTAGAATATTGGAAGATAAAATTAATCCTCGACAATTCCCAAGGCAAGAAAATGTTTTCTGTGGTGTGGTTTGGTTTGGTTTTTTTTTAATGTGACCAGATGGCCCCAAGAGAAGCTGACTTTCTGTCTGCATTCATCACTTAATGTAGCCTTTAATACTTGGAAAAGAGTTGGGATGCATAGCAGTGCATACTGTTCATATATTTCTGATGAGTTCAACAGTATTTTAAAGACTTCAGAAAGGTTCATTTGCAGGTCTGTAGATGACAATCTTATTCAGATTTCAACCAGATTAAAAAACCAAACTGACTGGAGACATTATACATGTAAGGCAAATTGGTTCTTAAATGTTTTAGGAAGTGAGATAAGATTCAAATGCCTCACTAAGACTTTTAAAAATGTCCTTATTCATGAGACTGGGTCACTTGAATGAGTTGAGAAACTATCAAGCACTTTTTAAGAATATTTAAAACATTATTGTTCAAATTCCTTTCCCACCCAGCTGTAAAGGGGCCTCTAAATTACTGTATTGTCAATGGGATTTGTAGAATAGCAGCCAGAACTAAAATGAGACTGAACAATAGCAACATTGTACTCCTTCAGAAAAGAAAAATGCAGACTGTGGTAAAACCTTGGGCTGCTGCATGAGGATTACCTCCTTTCAGAAGATTCTTTTGATTTCACTCTATTTTTTTTTTAAATCAAAATTTCATGTTAAGCTTCTAAAATTTCTTCTCTGCTTAAAAATAAGTTAATATTGGAAAAACAAAACAAAACAAACCCTAATGTTTTATTTGAACTGTTAAATGCAGTTATTGACTTGACTGAAAGTATGTGACTGGAGGAGAATAATATGAGAAACTGTCCCTGACAAAATTGGTTAATATATAACATAAGAATTCCAGAAAATGCTTTAGTGTTAATAAAATAATGCTGTCTGTACACAGAATAAATATATTAGTTATGTGGCCAGTTTGATTATATATTAGCTATGTGGTGAGCTTTCTAGATTTCAGAAAAGCCTGTCATAAGCTAACAAATAGTAAGGAAGATGGTTCTTCAGCGGATAAGTAACAAATAAAGCGGAGAAAAAGAGGTATGCAGACAAAATCAGAATTATCCACAGGGCTGCAGCTCTCAGCTGTCCCAATGTGAACAGAGACGCTACCACTCAAGAGGTTTTTGAAAAGAGTAAACAAGTCCACATGGTACTGAATGAAGCCAAGAGACACCTGAACTCATTCAAGGCTATGGAGCATTCTCCAAATGAAGACTTGGTTGAATCTTCAACAGGAGAAACCACTTCCACTTGATTTATTTCATGCACTGCCTGGTCCTTGGCCTCCTATATGAAACAGACCTTCAGTTTGTGAGCAATCCTGTTCACATCTTTGTTAGCGACATGGACACTGGGATTAAGTGCACCCTCAGCAAGTCTGCTGATGACACTAAGCTGTGTGGTTCAGTCAATATACTGGAGGGAAGAGACGGCATGCAGAGGGATCTTTACATGCTTGCGAAGTAGGCTGGTGCCAACCTCATGAAGTTCAACCAAGCCAAGAGCAAGGTCCTACACCTGGGTCACGGCAATCCCACGCACAGCTACAGGTTGGACAGAGGAGAGATTCAGTGTTGGTTGATGAGAAACTCAACATTAGTGAGCTTCAGTGTGTGTTTGCAGTCCAGTCAACTGTATCTCGGCTGCTTATTAAAAGAAGTGTGACCTGCAGGTCACAGGAGGTGATCCTGCTCTTGTGAAACCCCACTTGGAGTACAGTGTATAGTTCTCGTGTGTTTAACATAAAAAAAATGGAGCTATTGGAGCAAGTCCAGAGGAGGGCCACAAGCATGATAAGGGGGATTCCCATACGAAGATAGGCTGAGAAAACTGGGGCTGATCAACATGGAGAAGAGAAGGCTACGGGGAGATCTCATAGCAGCCTTCCAGGATCTAAAGGAGGCCTACAAGTATGCTGAGGAGACACACTTCACCAGGGACTATAGTGATAGAACAAGGGGTAATGGGTTTAAACTTAAACAGGGTAGATATAAGATAGATATAAGGAAGAAGTTCTTTAGTGTGAGGAGGTTAGGCACTGGAATGTGTTGCCCAAGGAAGTGGTAAATGCTCCATTTTTGGCAGTGCTCAAGGTCAGGCTGGACGGAGCTTTTGTCAGACATGATCTTGGGTAAGGTGTCCCTGCCCACGGCAGGGGGGTTGGAACTAGGTGATCTTAAGGTCCTTTCCAACCCTAACTATTCTATGATTTTATGATTCTCAGCTCTTTGGTAAAATCTTACGCAAAAGCAGATTATCTAGAAGTGCTGAGAGCCACTGGCCAGTGAAGTTGTTTCAGGACCTTAAAACAGTTTGTAACTGAAAAGTTTAGTCCACTAGTGCCCACCTAGGGTTTAGAGGAATTGCTAAGCTGAAATTTGTTAAAAGAAATACTTCATACTTCTAAAATCTTTACTTAGCAGCAGCCATATTTTATTCTGATTACAGCTAAGACCCAGAAATAGTTTTATATTATAAAAAGTAGCTTCAAAATCTTTATAAAATATATAGCTTGTCTATTGACACTCACCAGAAAATGACCTGGTGTATTTTTTTAATGCAGCAAGAACCTAAAAAACAAAGGAATGGTTAAAGAATTTTTAACTGATTTGTATTTTGGTTCTTCTCTAAACTAGTTTTTCTCTTCTAGTTAGATTTTTCAAATAGTAATGAAAGTCCATTTGTATTAATTTTAATGGAAACATTTTAATCAGAAATATTTAAACATTTTAAAGTATTTAGACATTTTTAAAGAAAAATAAATCCACGTTTCTTTAGTGAAAGAAGTTCTACCTCAAAAGTACTTAAAGTCTGAGATCCTGGTATCAACAACACTTATGCACCAAAATTCAGCTGCCTTTTCAATTGTCATCCCCACCAATTTACAATGTTTAAATCAGAATTAAAATAGCTAGAAAAACACTCCTCCACCCCATCCCACCCCACCCTTTTTTTTTTTTTGCTTGTGAAACTCAGTTGGAGAGGAAGTTAACTAATAGGTGCCATTCTCCAAATTAAGTTAGAGGTTTTACTGATTGAGACAAATCTACATACAATATTTTGGTTATATGAATTTTCTCTTGCTTTTCCACATCCTCTCAAGGTCCTAGTAAAGAGACTTTTTCTTCCACCAAGAATATTTTACCTTCTTGACAAAGCAACTTTATTCTCCTTTCTACTATTAATAAATTCATGGTGCATTAATATCTTTCTTCTGCTCACCATAATTCCACTACATGTATTCTGGTTTCATGGTTAACAGGATAATGCATAGTTAATGTATCATTAGTATATAGTCCCTTGAATGCTTCACAGATCATCCACAATTAATCATTGATAACTGCAAGAAAAAAACCCCAGATGAACTGAAGTTTTGACTCTTCAACTAAAACCAGATGAAGTTATCTGCTCTAGCTACCAGTGTGATGAAGTAAAAGAGAACTAATCCACTCATAAAAACTATAGACATGTAACAAACACTACAGAGAAAATCTAAATTTCTGATTTACAAGGCTACCACTATAGTAGTGGTGTGTAAACTTTCCTCTGAAGGATTTAATGGACTTGTTTGGAAGCTCGAACTAAATTAATGGATGGATTTTAGCCTATAAAGAAAGATTAGCAACAAATAAGTCCTTTATGATGAATAAACCCCAAAACTCTGTCATTAGAAAAATATCTGAGATCTGGGACATTTTTATTGATACTCATAATGAGAAAAATGAACAAATTATGAAGGTTACGAATGGATAAATTAAGAAGGCAGAATTTCAATTGAGTATGAGAAGCAATAAAAGTATTGCCACATGAAAGGGGCATTCGGGTGAACTTGCAAACAATAAATATATCAGTGGAAAAAATGTTTGAATTCAGCTGTTCTTTCTGAATGAATGTTGCAGCTAAAAATGTCTTTAGACACAAAAGAGAACTGTCTCAGTTAAAGCCATGTCAGACTCCTCACTGCAAAACAAGCTAAAAAGGCATTTCCACGCAAGGAATATCATAGGGTCACAAATACAAAGAACATGTTGATACCACCAAAGGAGCTGGTGTTTGTACCAGCACTTATTTTTAATATATTATATTTAAGTGGTCTCAAATAAAATGAAGGATCTTAGAAAACTTAGTATCATACAAAAAGAATTAAAAATCACTCTACCCCTGTAGTTTTTAGTCTATGTAAGAGACGCAATTAAAATAGAGTAGAAACAATTCATGCACATTCATCTGATCTTTGTAGCAGAGTCCAGAAATTCCATGTGAGTGCACTGATCAGCATATACCAAATTTATCTATGACCATAACACAGTTTTTCGTATGACTTTGAAAAGGAACACCCTCATACAACACCCTCATAAAACTTCTCTTTACTAAGAAGCTGTTTAATCAAACCCTTGTTTCAATATATTAATATGCAGGAATGCATTTCTAAAGAGAAATCCCCTCAGGTTTTTCAAGTCTTGGCTTTGTATCTGTTCATCATCCATTTTTCAAGCTATTCCTTGTCTTACAACACTGGCAAACAGGAGTCATCCTCTAGTGCATACCAAATAAGAAAATAATGTCTCAGTAATTTCAGAGGGAGAGTCAGAGATTGCAAAAATGTCTGTTTGTTGGGAATTGTGTTTGATCTGTAAACAGCACATGAAACCCCAGCTGAAAAAGTACCTCCCTTTTATCAGCAGGCTGGGTCTGGAATTCATTTTACATGAGCTGAATTAGTAGTTAGATGCTGAGGTGCTTAGACAACACCTCCAAACAAAACATCAGCACTCTTTTCCATAGCCACTGAAAAAAAAAAATGTAACTCAGCAGTGTTATGTATGCTTTCTGTCTTGGACAGTCTTTCTCAAAGAGAAAGAATTGCCCACTTTATGCTGTGGTCTACAGAAAGTACCTCACTTACTGGTTTAGACTATACTTACCTTCAAAACAGGTAAGAATTCTCCTCCCCTAAAGTACACGATAGATTTCTCTACTCCAGGTATTCTAAACCAATAAGTAGGCTATCTTATTTCACAAAGTTTTAGACACTCATGTAAATGACCACCTGTGATTCATGGTATTTAGCCACTTCCCTGTTGATCCATCTGTAAAGATGGACTGAAGTTTTTAAATCACTGATTTGTAATAATTGCTGCTCTCAAAAGACGTGTGGCCTTTTTAATAATCAAGCAATACAAAAGTAAAATGCCATGAACAAAGAGCATTGTATCTTGCTTTGCAAATGGAAGCAAATGTGTAAACAAGCACATTGCTTAGTATACAAAGCATAATCCTTAAATGTTTGATTTATCACAAAATTTTGTAAGTAATTTAGCCTTAGCTTCATATTGTGAGATCTTATTTCTTTTACTTCATGAGTTATATTTCTCTACAGTTCTAATTCTAGTAGGAATCTTGAAACCTGGAGGTTAGCTCTGGCTCTGAGCTCTGGTTAGCTTCTTTTTTTGCAGTGTAGGCACACTGACTTACCATGGTTTTACAAAAGGTATCCCTGGATGATTCAGTCCTATCTAGAATTATTCCTTTGGTTCAAGTGAAAACACACGTAGATCTTTTTTGATATACCTTTGTAGATCTTTTTTTATATACCTTTGTAGATCTTTTTTTATATAATTTTGTAGATCTTTTTTTGACATACCTTTGTAGATCTTTTTTGACATATCTTCTCGATTTATCCTAAATTTTGCCTTACCTGATGAGCATACTTAGCTAACATATCTTATTAGTTATATCCTTCTAATATCTTCAAAAAGATTTTTACATTATGTGGTATATTATAAAAAATCAGACTAAATTTTTATATACACCAAAATTAGTAAGTTACTTTGAAGACATGTGCGTTGTTAGGTCACATTCTTAAAGTTGTGGAGGACGCAGGCAAGAGCTGATTAGAAGACAGTGATAATATCCAGAAAGTCTGAAAAAAAGATGCAACCAGTGTACCTTTCAGCTAGACATTGGTGACATGTGTGATCACAACAGCGATAGAAAAGATACGGTGGCAAACACACTTCCTTCTTCACATTATTTAAGTCTCCTGATCCCTTTTAATTCTTTTACACTGTTTTCTCATAGGTTCCATTGTGTTCTAGGTGCAAATGAATTATTAAAACAAAATATAACTGATTGGATATTTAAAAAGAAATAGGAAAATCTTGATTTCCCAGTGTTTCGTCATTAGGTCTAGTGGTCTTCCTTTATTAGATTCAGTAATTATTTGGCAGGGAACTGATCAATTCATAAACTCTTACCTAACAAGTCGGCTTCTGAAAGTACTAATACCTGGAAGTAGACTATTATACATATGTTTTCTCTCGAGTTTTCTGGAGAATATGCTGTTTCTTCCCCCTTTGATAAATATTCCTTTTTATTCTAGGTGACTTAGAGTATATTTATTTAACCAGTTATTTTTGTTATTTAGTTTCTCAGCAAAAGCTTGTAAATATAATAATTATCAGGACCATAACTAGAATTTAACTCTTTTATATTCAGATTTAAGGTATCTGAATATAAAAAATATAGCAATTGTACGAAACAACCTCCCAAGAAGGGATTTGTCACAGCTAGAGAAAGAGGAGCTCAGACCCAAGAGCAAACTAGACAGCAGAGATAAGGATTTCTGTAAAGCATGTATCTAAAATAGATGACCTTGTGTTTTCCCTGTTCCTGGTTCTTCAGCCTTTCAAGGGCTGAAACTATTCACCCACCTTCCCACCAGCTAAGCGCTTCCAACTCAAATGAAGAAATTCACTCTAAACCTATCTTTCAATGCTCAATGTCATCTTCCCTCCCTGTCTTTAAAAATGAGAACACTAGTGGATAATTACAGTTTAGTGTTTCCTTAAACACAGTGAATGTAATATAAATTTGAACTGAAAATCAAAGCAGATTTCTCAAAATACAAAAGTCAATGTTATTTTGACTGTTCATTGCTGTTATTTAAAAGGAGATTGTGGCATTTCACAACACAGACTCAAGCTGATGTAGAGACTCAAATCCAACTTTATTACAACCAAGCCCTTTCTATTCCCCATACATACAATATTCAATCTTATTGGCCCCTGTAAAACTCTCCAGGTAAATGGTCCAATCTCAATGCTGCAGACCCTCTCACAACCGCCACATTGTCTGGCCTTCAACACCTGTCCTGGGTTGAGCAGTAGCAGTCATTTTTCTCCTTCTTAGTAGCTGGTGCAGCGCTGTGGTTTTGACTTTCGGCCTGAGAACAGCGCTGATAACACCGATGGTTTTAGTTGCTGCGCAG
>JBCJKH010063778.1:3599-19864 GCA_039877255.1 Loriculus beryllinus
TCTTTCCCTTTCTACCGCAATGCACAATTCTCCAAAGCTGCAAAATGAGTAAGACTTCATATCTGCAGGACTGTAGGCTCTGCTCACGATATAATTCAACAGCCCAACAGAGTGCTTCCCTCCCTGAGGCTATTTGTGGTCTGCTGTCTTGTGTTGCTATGCAGGCACTGACCTGGATCAGACAACGAGCATATGAAAGCCACCCAGGCTACACACAGGCATTTACCCCCTATTAAAATTGGCTTCAATTATGACAACATAAAAAAAAATTCAGGGTTTCTCAAGAACATTTAGACATATTTCTAGTGTGGTTGCCCATAAACAGGATTGCAGCAGAGCTTTACCTGGTATTTAAAAGACTGTCACCTCATCAGAAGTAGTATTTGTGATCAACCTGAGATGAACTCTAAGGCTGTGAAGGGAAGCAGTTAATAAATACAAGATTAGGCTGTCCTGGAAAATAGAGCTGCTCTTTTGGATGTGATAGGCTGTAGAAACCTAAGTCCCAACTGATATGGGATTTATGGCATTAGGATTTCATCTGCTTTTGTTTGTCCTGTATTTCCAGCACTAGACAGCATTGTGGTGTGTATGTGTGAGAGGGAATAGAGCTGCTTCTTTATCAGAAACTTGCTGCTGGTTGATAAAATAATTCTTATTAGTTAAGTGCAAATGCTGAGTACAGGTACATCAAACTATGCTGTTGAGTTTTCTGAATGTTATACTTTCACTTAATCAAGTTATTTATTCCATCCTATGCCACAGTCGTCCATTTGCCAAAGCAGTAAGACATCCTTATATACCAAGATTGCTGAGAGCGTGAAACATTTGGGTAAAAGGTGTAAGTAAGTGGTAGGAAAAGAGAGAAAAGACAGACAAATTGGTTACTTTTAACATAAATATGGATTAAAATACTGTGCTATAAAACTTTATTTTCAATGTTTGTGTTACTATAAAGCCAGATATTCTGATCCTGTCAGAGCAAATCAGATTTGAGGAAGATATTAACCTGGCTTGAAACCAGGAAATACCTCATTAGATTTTCCCAAACCATTGAAATTGGGTTTTATTTCATGCCATGCATAATTAGACAGTTACTGTCATTATTCCAATCTATTTCACATCAAATCTCTTGTGTTGCATCCTTTTAAGACAAGAACTGAAATCTCCTATACCCCAAGGCAGATCAATTTTTCTTGTCGTATCATCTAGAAGACAATCAACATTTCTATCTGTCCTCCAATAACAGCCAACTCTTGATGTCTCAAAGGGTACCAGAATTTCAGCAGAACTGAGGATGAATATAGATGACAGCTGTACATAAGAAGAAAGAATCTGCATTTCTTTTAAAAGGTCATTTAAAAAAACAGTATTTCATTAATTTCTAAACTACTTTGTAGTCTGAGTCCATCTTGAAGTGTCTTTCAGCTACATCCTTTTGAAAAATGATTCCACACAACCGACAGACTACATTGAATGATTTGGGCATAAACTATTTCATTAAAGTGGAATGCTTTTTCTATTTGCAATCCCTGCATGCATAACCTGTTTTGTAGAAGAATTTTTGACAGGTTTAAGCTGACTGGGTTTGTGTATTTAATTCAGTTGTACACAGTTCATAAGCAAAATTGGGGTCAGCTTCATGGTTAATAAAACTGTTCTCTTGAAATATTTTACCAAAATACTGTAACAAAATGTCTGGTTGGGAGGTATGTCTTCTCAAGGAATATCCTTCTGAAACCATAGTAGTGCTAGCAGGATCAGAAGGGATAGAAAATTAGATCCCAAAGCTATTTCTGCACCGCTCTGATTCTCCACTGAAGTTTAGATGCCATGAACTAACTTCAGTGGTTCAGGGAAATATATGGAAGTAACAGAGTGGATGCAATCACAGCTAAACATTGTTTCATGGTTGGTATTGTCATAGAAAAATGCGTAAAGGCAGGGCTAGATCAAAAGCAATTGTACAACAAATAGAAAGAGGAATATGTCTATCAGTAGTGTTACTAGGATTTTTGATTGTGGTATAAACTATATCAATTAGCTAGAGCATCTTCTCTCTTACCAGTAGAACAAGACACTTGCTGACATATTGATAGGCATTGTGGAGCCGTGTGTTCTCTCCAGAATACCGTTTCTCCTCTTGTACTCTCTTAGGTCCACCAACACAACAAATAAAAAACTCATTCCTGCCTTACCCAATATCTGAAGGGTGCCTAAAAGAATGCTGGAGAGACACTCTTCATCAAGGACTGTAGAAAGAAGGGGAAATGGGTTTAAACAAAACAGGGGAAGTTTGGGTTAGATATAAGGAAGAAGTTCTTTACTGTGAGGGTTGTGAGGCACTAAAAGAGGTTACCCAAAGAAGTGGTAAATGCTCCATCACTGGCAGTGTTCAAGGTCAGTTTGAACAGAGCCTTGGGTGATACGGTCTAGTGTGAGGCATTCCTGCCCATGGCAGGGGGGTTGGAACTAGATGGTCTAAGGTCCTTTCCAACCCTAACTATTCTATGATTCTATGGTTTTATGATTCTGTGATTCTTTAATTGTCTCAGGATTCTGCAATTTCCTTAACTTACTCTCCTTAAAGTTTGATAACAAGGCACCACCTGCTTTCAGATCACCTTTTGCTCATGGAGACTTGATTGGCAATACATGCCACAGCCTCCACCACCCCTTAGGAAATCCATCAACACCTTGTCAAAGAAAGTGTGTGACAGAGAGAGGAATTTTGAGTAGTAGATGAGAAAATGAAAGAGCAGGGCACAAATTCCCTAAGTATAATATCTGCAGAAGTGTGGAGCAGAAAGCTAAGAAGAATCATGGAAGCTTCACTTTCAAGGCAGAATATGTCATTTGAAATGGTGTCCTACTGTGGGAATGAGGGGCCCATATGAACAAATAGGTCTTGTTCTGGTAGTTCATAATTCTTTCAGTCCACAACAAAACTTGAGTACCATAATGGCAGTAGTCTTTGATTACTGTTGATTATTTCAAACAATAAGCCCAAAGCATTTTCCTTTTCATAATGTGCTTGCCTAGCCCTTTGCCTTTAATGAAGTATAATTAGAAAGACTGATGTACTGGGCTGGGTGGCTAAACATGTCTTCAGAAATTAGAAACAAAATCATGCAAACTAGTACTAGTATAGTCACCACAGCAGTTTTCTTGTACAAATTCTTATTGCCTTGCCCCAGTGTTCCTCCTTAAGTATCAGAGCATGATCTGAACTTTAAACAGTGAAGCTCCACAGTGACTCCATGAAAGAATGAATAGCCCATTGAGCCACTTGTCATTAGCTCGGGATATTATAGAAACAAGGGTTGATTTTGAAGAAAAATCCTGATTCCACAGTCTTTATTTTAAATCTGATCTTTTTTTGTGGAATGCCTTATAATGAGGACTTAAAAAAATTAAGGACAAAAAGATT
The DNA here is from genome assembly GCA_039877255.1 of Loriculus beryllinus. NCBI lineage: Eukaryota > Metazoa > Chordata > Aves > Psittaciformes > Psittacidae > Loriculus > Loriculus beryllinus. The sequence continues at coordinate 7,030 of JBCJKH010063778.1, forward strand.
TCTGTATGTTTCCATCCCTCCTTTTTCCTGATAATTGAAATCTCACATTGCTGAAACAAAGTGAGATTACATTGCACTCACTAGCAACTGAGGTAAAGAGAACATTTGCCCCCAAATGTGTAATTGCTATCCTCAAATCTGTCCATTCTTTTATCAAATGTTACTAATGTAGCATCGTCAATTCCATTCCAGTATTTTGCTAGTCATGCAATTTCTGATTGGACTTAAATTTTAGACATGTTTTCACATTGAGTAAAAGACAGAAGAGAAAAATTCTACATCTTCTCTTTCTTTTGCCCTCTCTCCGAAGAGCTTGCTAATTAACACATTTACTACCTCTTAGTCCCAGTAATGTGAAGGAAGTGAGTTCAAGCCATATCATGTGACAGTGGAATAAAAGGCTGAATACTTCATCATCCAAGGGATCAAATAGCAAAAAGTTTGTGAAGAAGAAGGTCAGCAGTTCATCCTCCTTAACCTTTGTGGGGATTTGCATATGCACCGAAGTTACTGGTCAACAGATGCCAGAGGTTGGAAAACTCCTGCTTTGTGAGTCCAAAAGTAGTAAAGAATGAGATAGCTGCTAAGCTCATTTACGATATTTTACTCAAAATGAGCACATGCTATGGAGTAGAATTCAAAAGACTTTACGAGGAAAATTCAGAAACGGAAAGATTTTTTTGGAGCTTATGTGGGGATCTTGGAAAGCAACTATTTAAACCGGACTCCTATATTTAAGCTGGTTAAATCTTAGTGAGATGAACTCAAATCACTAATAATTTTTGAGTGGGAATTGAATTTACATGCTAGTCTTTTTTGTGAGGCCAAAGTGCCTGTTATGACTAAGGAAGTTATTTGAGACTTTCTATGTGCTAGGACACTGGAGATTTACTCAAATGGCTGAGTCCTCACATTCTCATCTAGCTGATGTCTAAGGGACTTCTGAGAAAGGTCAAAAACTTGACTGACTCCAGCTTGTCAGCTCCACACCACTTTCATATTATCACAGGAGGAGAATTCCTCATTAGTTAAATGGGCTGTCTTGGATTAAAGGTTAGCTGTGGAAGGGAGGTCCATCATCAGCTAATATGTTTATCTCTGTGGCAGGCTATTATTTTGCTGTGGAAAAACTTTAAGCCCACAGTATAATGGCATTGCTGTCTGGTATTCGTAATTCTAGCCACACAGTCCTCTTTCTCAAAAATTCATCTGCTCATTATTTGCTGAAGCCAACTTTATTTTTTCTGCAAGATGCAACAATAAGTAAACAACATATGTTGTTGATTCAAAGAATTAACAAAGAATGGGGTGTCTTAATGCTCAAAAATCCTGTCTGTTGAGTGTCTGTAATATACTTTCTGGTTTTGCTAATTTCTCCTGCTTCTAGGTGTTTACATTCAGAAGCTGAAAGGTCCTAGATGTAAATTACGCATGTGCTTTGAGTCACAAATTTGTCCTTCTAAATATATCTTATATACACTCAGAAAAATTCCTTTTTTTCTTGATCTGTCAGTCTTTGTACAAACAGAACAAGTACTTTGTCTTGATCTTTAGAAAGTTATTATATATGGCTGGCTAAGTCAAAGTTCCCATTTTATGCATTGGAGTATGATTTATTCCCTGTACTAGTGATTATATATTTAATATACATGACTTATATGTGTTTTAATAACAAGCAGCAGCTAAAGCCTACTCTTACGTTGTTTTTAGAGGTGCAGAATTGTCACTCAAATGTCATCACATTTACCTGCAAGGTTTCCAGGCATACCATAAATGTGACACTGGAAACAAATCAAGCATTATGCCTTAACCTATATTGAGAGTCCTACAATTAAAATCAATAAAGAATATTTAGCTGGAAAATGTTGGTAGAAAAATCCTTTTGATTGTTTTGTTTTTGTTTTTATGACCTTTTTCAGTCAGGGAAAATAAAGGTGTAACTTGATTGTAAGCTCAGTCCTTTCCATTAACCTTACCCATCCACTCAGTTTACAGTAAAGCCTCTGACTCACATTTTTACTAATATTCTTCAACATTCACTTTGTCTAAATTGTTCTTTGGCTTAGAAGAACATTTATGTCAGTGTAGTATTTGTGTACATGTTCCTCTAAACAGCAAGTCACAGGAATGCATGGATTTATGATTAAATATCAACAAAACCTCATTTGTAAAATAGTCATCCAGACAGGAGATGGAGCCATTTGAGACTCAGTTGGCCAATCAAAAGTGTGAGTGATGTGTAATGAGTCACATGAATATTCAGACTGAGAAGCTGGTAGAGTCTGAAAAATCCCCTAATTGGAGCTAAAAAAGAACTAAAAATTATAGAATCATAAAAATATCTTATTTAGTAAAATTAACCTATGCCCTGGCTTTTCATAAGCTTTTTGCTAAAATCACTCAGCTATCTGAATGTCAAACTTCTTCACTCAGTGCTTACTGTTGTGCTTGTTACAGCTAAAATATTGTGGAGAGTGTATTGTTGTCTTCTGCTAGCATTAGAAATCCTCCTATGGCAAAACATATTCCAGACACAGTTTAGATCATTCTATGTGTAACATGCACTGCATAAATTCAAACCTATGTAATGCAACATATGATTAATGCTATTTAGTTCTCAGTGCCTATGTAAATAAGGGAGGAGGAGGAGGAGGTATTACATGTTTAGTATTTATTCTTCAATGTACAGCTGGAGACACATATCTATATTCAGTACCCCTTAACTAAGACAATGGACTGCAAAAATTATTCGAATAGAAAAAACCATATTGTTGATTTATTTAGCTCCTTTATTTTTTATTAGGCACCAATACACATTCAATATAAGACCCGTAAAATAAATCTAAAGATATGCATCAGTAATGATAGAAAGGTTTCATGCAGCTGCAATGAAATTTCCAGAAGAAAACAAAGAAATTGAGATAATAAACACCACAGAAAAAAAGATTATTTGCACTTATTATATAACTTACAATTTAGAATTGGTTTAGGATAAATATAAATATGGAATCCTCACAAGCGTATTTTTAGTCTAAAAATTGATAACAAATGCTTGATTCTCATGGTGCTCGCCCACAGAAAATCAGAGAATGGGAACATTATTTGATATGTCAAATAGAATTAACTATTCCACATTTTCACAATATGTTTACACGTGATTTCTACACTAAATTTTATTAATTTAAATCACATCATCATCAGGTAAAAAGTAACCTTTTTGTAATATATATTCCCTGTGGACATTGCATTTCAACTATGCATACCTACTTGCATAGAACTCTGCCAGTTGTTTGCACTATAATATAGTCTGCATTTCATTGTCTCCATCTATTCAATTATTTCTAATTTTTTTTGACATCTTGTCCATGAAGACCTGTCTGAAATCAGGCATCTGCTTCTGATTAGAATCTGTTGTGATTTACACATATCAACTTTTAATCTTGCTTTAGTCACCAGACCTTTGTGTGGTCACTAGTCCCAACTGGCTGAATGATTTCTAATTTGATTATCCTGCATTAGTCACCATCTACCAGATGCAGACATGAAAAATTTCCCAGTAGGTTTATAAAGTTATTTATGACAGGAAGCAATTTTTCAGTGCATTCATCACTTCTGCCTCCATCACGCCATTTCTTTCAACAAAGAGGTTTTGAAATATAATACCAAAAAAGGTGAAATCACACAGCTCCATCTATAATGGTAATGATGACGCCTCCAAGTTTTTGATATAGCCTAAGTTCAGCTGTGTTTTTCATTGAAAAGTTAGTCTTTTATTCTTTAAATTATTGAAACTAACTTCTGCGTACTTCTGGTTTTACTTGTAATTGTCAGAGATCATTTTGTTTGTGAATACATTAAATTTTGGTGGTTATTCAAAGTCATTATTTATTTATTCTTAGTGGTACATGATTAGTTGCCAGTCATACTGTGTTAATAACATTATGTTAGCACTATATTAGTTGCTAGTCACATTTAATTTCTTTTCTTTATTATTAAGCTAAAAATAAAAGATAAACAGATAACATAAACCAGATTTTTTTTTACTAGTACATTCGTGTCCTCATGGAGACAGACAGCTTCCTGTAATGGAACGCCTTTATTAGAGCATCTGCTAGAGCTTGAACAAATAGGTTTTACAGCACAAAAGGCTTTCTTCAGGTCTGAAATGAGGAAATCCTCAAAGCCGGAAAGAACTCAGAAGTTTACTAAACATGTTATCAGTCAGATCTTTGGGGAGAAAAAAATAGTTTGGCTAGCAATAGTTGTATCCTTGTGCCAAATATATAAAATAGTAAAACTGTCACCAAATGGATCTTCTAAAGAAATACAAAATCAATATAACAGGTCACTTCCACCATTATCAAACTATTCACAGGTACAGATTTGCAATAAGGAGAGTGAGCATTGAAGCATTCATGTATACCTATTAAGTATGCAATAGCCATTTTGCGTCATTTGACTTCTGTTTAAACTCAGTTTCACCAGGGATTATTTTAGTTATTTAATTTTAGAGTAAAATACAACTATGTATTGGATTTTTTTTTTTAATTTTCCTTTTTTCTGTTTTTATTTTTGGGGGGGAGGGTGTCTTGTCTTTGCTGTTACTTCTGTTACTATGTAGTACTTGTTTTAACTGGAATGTTTAGCTATGGATTAAGATCCCTTCAACAATCCGTTCCTATTTCATTGCTGTGAAGTGTGTGGTTAATGCTGGCCCCATTCATAGAAAGAGCTCCTTAGAAGCTGTTTGACTACTTCAGCTGAGAAAAGAACATTTGATTAGCTACTGAGTCCTTTATAGTTTACTCATGAGTGGGTCTTGGATTCAATGAAATGAATGTTTTAGAAAAATATTAATCTTGACTTTTCATCCAAGAAGGACAAGATGTACCTTACAGGCAGGACATTTCAACTATCAGGAGTCAGCTATTCAAGAGGTTTTTTTCTCACATCAGGAAAGTTAGTTCACCTGTTTTTTCTGGAATATATTATCCCCAGTGTGTATCTAAGGAATTACAACAAAGCAGGCTGACCTGAAAGCAATCACTGTGTAGATTTAGCTGAAGGTCTGAGTCAAGAAAAAATTAGCTTTTATGAAATGGAGAAGGGGAAGTAGAAGCAGTAAGAGCATCCCTGCTCCTAGTTTTCTTCCAAGTAGATATAAAATTTTGCCCAAAGAATATTTGTTAATATACACATTTTTGAAAATGTTTTTCTTGTTCTTGAAATAACGAGATGCTAAAGAAAAAAAAAATCCATACAAAAATCTCCTCAACACTTGAACATTTTGTGGAGATCGAGTCAGCCTGAAGGGGCTAAGCTGAATGCCAAGTACACACATTATCTCCCTGGTCTACTTATTTAAAGGATGGAAAAAGCTAATCACCTGTAACAAGGGAGTTTCATATTATGTTTTCTTCCCTATTTCCAGTATTTCCTTTACTTCCCAGATTTATTTCTTTATTATTTTTAATTGGATAAATTGAAGTCCTAAGAAATGTGTTTAACTATGGTAAAGGAAATGCATCATATTTTGCAGGACCTTGTGGGAAGCTTCATTTCTTCACAGTTTTTATAACCAATGACAAGGAATACCATAAGCAGTATGAGGTCCAGCATTCACTGGATATGTTTGGCTTTGAATTACGGATCTTATTGTGGTACAAGGTAATTAAACATTGCCTAAGGTGAGGAGATATGTGCATCTTTTTCTTTCAGGGGTACATTAGTAAAAGCATGAGGTGGACTGCTCTTGGAAGGCTTTTCTGTGTATTATCATAGTCAGCACCAGCTAATATTTCTGTTTGTTTCTCTATGGGCCACTTTGAGTAAAGCAGATATGTATTTACTCCATGATCTACAGCTAAGGTGTATTTCCTTAGCCGAGAGCTGACTGAATCTGAGCTGAAATCTGACATGTGGTTTATTTTAATAGAAAATTTCTTCTGTTTCGTTACAGCATTTGTCATCTCAAAGAAACTACAAGTTGTACTCATATATGTCTTCTCTCATGTGTGGGATTTCCCATGTGATAGGAAAAAAATAGCAGAGTGTGATGAAATTTAAGTACTGAAAGAGAACACCTTTTCTCAATCTCCAACTGTTTGAAACAAAGTAATGGCATCCAAGCAACAAAGCAGCCAGACTATTTTCAAAGCATACCTTTTTTTTACCTTGATATAGTAGAAGCAGAATGTTTCCCAAATAATCTCTGTCTTGAAAAAAGAGAAGAAGAAAAAGAAAAAGGAAAAAAAAAGGAAATTCCTTATAAACTCTGTCTTTTTTTCATCCCTCAATAGCATTCTTCTGTAGCACAATGACGGAAAGGGGTTAATGGTAGAATACTCACCATTTTCGTATTAATAAAACATAAGATGCTGGAAAATGTGGGTCAAAATAAAATCAAAGACTTAAATTTTAACATGTGGAAAGGTGTTACACATTTAAAAAATATTGCATCTTTATGTTGGTCAGTTGAGGTATTAACAATCATCAGAAAATATTTCTACTTCTTTTTTTATAACTCAGTGTTCATAGTTTTCTTCTCTGTGTCTAGATATCTCCTTTTTTCTCATCCTTTTTGTTTGTTTTTTTTTTCTTTTCTTTTTTTCTTTTCCTTTTTTATTTTAGTAAAGCCAAGAGAATCTTAAACTACTCTACCATCCAGCTCTGTCCTACCCAACTGTTATGGCAGAATTAAGATGCCCAATTTAAAAACCTAAGTTGTCAAGGGAAAGGGACATATACTTCCAGATGGAGAAATGTGCCTAGTTGGACTCATGCAACCATGAATGAGGAGTTGGAGATGGAGATGGATGAAGATGTGCATGTGCAACATATAGGCCCAAACACAGAGTAAGATAGTGACTAAAGACTTAACAGAGTACCTCAGGAATTGTGCTCAGGGTAATGGAAACTCGCTGGAAACTGTGACAAAAGTTAAAAATATAAAACCATCTGGTTTTAATCAGATTTAAAACTCCTCTCTGCCAATATTATATTATCGATAATGGTCAGGAAATGCTTTGGTAACAACACAGCCATGCAGCTTCCAGCCATTTCTTGTTGGAGCTTTCTTGAACTAAAGATTGAACCACATCATCGGGTTTATTAGTTTTTGATGGATCTTCCAATCCTTAATTTGTTTAACGTGGTTTTGAACTCATTTACACTTTTGGCTATGGAAGTTATCTGTGGCAGTGAGTTCCACAATATAATGAAGTGTTTTGTGAAAAAGTACTCTTTTTACTTCCTTCAGCCTCACTGTCTGATAATTCTACTCGGTGGTTTCTCATCCTTGTGTTATAAAATACAGTGAATGATTATTCCCCAGTCTCCTTCTTTAGCCCATTCATGATTTTACAACCTATCAAATCACTCTCAGTTCCTCCTTTTTCTGAGCATAGTTCCACTCTATTTAAAATCTTCTCATATGGAAAGCATTCCTTACCTCTCATCATCCTTGTCACAGCTCCCTATACCTTTACAAGTTTTGCTGTATATATATTTGAAGAGGGGGATGGTGAGGAGCACTGTACATAAGACAGAAGGCCTGTGTTTGCCATGCATTTCTACAGTGGTACAAATTTTCTGATTCTGTCTTTACTAGCATTCTATTTTCCTTTGGTTGCTGATGAGTACTGAGATAGTGACTCTACAGAAATAACAGTGATCCAAAGATCATTGAGAGTAATTTACTTAAAGTGCATCATGGCATATGAGTAACTATATTTTAACTATTTTAATAGTTAATAGAATTTAATTTTTATTTTACCTATTCATCCAGTATCCTATGATATCTTCATAGTCAGTTTCTGGCATGACTGCCTCGAAAAGATGTATATGAACAAATTTTTTATGTTCGCATCCATCCCAAGCCAATTATGTTTAGATACATACACTGAAGTGCAGATTCTCATGCTTTACCACTAGTAACATTTCACACAGATCTCATTATTTGTTTCCCAGCTTTTAAGTGACCATTAATCTGTGAGGGATATTTTCCTGTTAGGTTAAGAATTTTGGTGAGGAACTTCCTGAACGTTCTTTGAATGTGCAGATACAGCATATTAGGGAGCTCACCTGTAATTCTTGTTTCTCTGAGTCTGCAGTGAAGCAAAATTTCTCCCAGCAAAACTCATGCTGAGTATTCACTATTACATCATATTTATTAATGTAGTTTGCTATGAAGTTCAGCTGTTTGGTCCAAGAAAAAAGAGGCTTCATAGCGTGTAGTTTCCTGGATATCTCCTGGCAGATTCTTTGAAAACACACCATATCATTCAACACTTTCAGTCTTTCAGCACCTGAGCTGAATAATCTGATAATCTCAAATATAGTCTGATATAATCAAATATAATCTGATTTTGAATTTTCAATTAAAACCCAGTTTTCTTCATGTTATCAATGATAAAAAACTCATCAGAACTCTAAAACTCTTGTAAGCACACTTCACTTTGAGTTATTTTCTTAGATTTGTCTGCCAGAGGAAAGGCTCAGTGTCAGAGCTTACCTATGTTCCTTTACAGTGAACATGAACACAAATAATTCACTTAGTATTTCTGCTATGACTGCATCTTGTTGGAGAAAATCTTTTTTACCTTTTCTATCATCTATCAACCCTGCAGACAAGCTGGCAGGCTTCCTGCTTTTGATATGTGTAAAGCTTTGTTCGTAGTTTTTATCCCTCATTCAATTATTTAACAAAGTGATTTTTGGCCTATCTTATTGTAGGCTTGCCTGAGTTATGCTTAATTCTACTTGTCTTGCTTGAAAGCATTTTCCACTTCTCGAAGAATGCCCTTCTGTTTCTAATACCCTGTATTATTCTTCTGTGATGACTTTCTGGGGATCTTTTAAGGTCTCCTTGGGTAGGTGATACAAGCTTACTCTGAATCTTTGCTATAGTGTTTTAAAACAATTTCCTTGCACCTGTAAGCAGTTTGCAGAATGTGCGGGAGGCAGACATCTGTTAATAGCATATTTGAGGAAAAGAGACATTTGTATTACACATGCTCGCATGTTTCACTGCATTTGAGATTACGATTTACAGCTTAGAAAACTCCTTAAACTGTCCCTTTCGAAACAAATAAGCATAAATGGTTGGACAAAGTGATCTTAAAGGTTTTTTCGAACCTAAATGAGTCTATGATTAGGTGATTAAAAGAGTCATTAAAACAACAACAGTTGAAACATTGTTTTAGGTCATATGAAATGTTAGTTCTGTGTTTTTCTGCTGCTGAAAGGGTCAACATCTTATCTTTTATTTTTCAGGGAAGTCTTTGATAATGGATTGACTGTGAGGAAAGGTGTATGATTTCCTACTGGACATCAACAAAGGATCACAAATTTTAGTTCCTTCTCCCAGACTGTTTCTTATACAAGGAATAACACGTAGAACACAGAAATAATAGTAGGAATAGAGCATTCCCAGGCAAACAGTATGCTCAGACTGCGAGAATTGAGTTTCTTTGCTCCAACTCCAGACAGAGGCTATTTCAAAACTACACCAGGAAGAGCAAGAAACATCTGAAGTGTTTGGTAGTTGAGCCTCTCTTCTTGAAAGAAGAAAGTGTCTAGCAGGGCTTATTTTTGAAGAACTCTGAATCTAAGTTTCCTGTCTTTGAGTATATGAACTGGCACTGAGAGAGACATCAAGAAAAGAACATAACTCCTTCGTCTCTGACAGCTGTCCTTCTGAATGAACGCCCATGGCATTTGTGTTTGCAAAAGAATTCAACACTTCTAAGTGGAATTATATGTTTCCTGAGCCCAAGAAATGGCACTTTCAGGATACAAGCTTTTACAAGTCATGAGAAATGTTTGACATAATGTCTTTTATATCAGTTGGCACTTAAATGTGTAAATCAAAAGCATATAATGAATACTTGACATGTAGGATGGGGGGCAGTTCTTCAGACTATAGGGATATTTTCAGTGTAACAAGAACGTAAGCTGGCTCTGAGTAGCTCATCTTTCTTTTATTAAATACAAAAAATCTTTACTTTTATAATGAAAATGACTGCTATAAAACACTTTTCCTGTCCTGTGTCTTCAGACTAACAATTCTCAGCATATTACTCATTTTCCCTGAATATGTTTTTCAGGATGGAACTAAATGAGGTCAAATCCTGCTTTATGCAAAAGCTGCTTTGACTCAGTTGTATTGTTTGAATTAAAAAAGTGAATAATATTTAGACACATAGTAGACAGGAAATATATTTTTTCTTTGTCAAGAAATGACATAAGTTTTTCTTTATAGTAATAATTCTTTGCTTTTTATTAGGGGAAAAACACTAAGCAGAAGAAACATAGATGGGGGGGAGAAGTTGATCTGTAATTAAACCAGAATCATTTCACCTACTTAACTGTCATGATCCAAAAAATTAACATGTTCCCATTTCTACTTTGTATGGTATGTCATGATTTCAGTAGGAATTGGCTTCAAAAGTCTGAAGGAGTAAAGTTCTAAAAATAAGTGTGGGTAGATGGAATGGAAAAACGTTAACTTTCATGATTTCTTTTTCTCTATGAGGGTCTATGCCTTTAGGAAGAACAATATGTTCTATAAGTTTTAGCTGCTAATTTTATGATTTACTCTTCTTTTTAAGATCTTTTCCATTCTACTATTTTGCAACCAGGTTTCTAGATCTAGAAAAAAAATGTTACACGGAGAAATTAACATCAAAATTGTAAAATGTTTAGAGTTGTTGAATCCAATGCTCAGTGAGTCTAAGAATATATTTTTTCTTTGGTTCACTTGATTTTCAGGTAAGAGTTAGGGACTGATTTAACTTAGTGCTGCACTGCCTAAGATTTGTGTGCCATAAATATGGGGGTGCCATTCATAATGAAGAGTCAGATCATTGCTCTGTGTCCTATGTAGTAGGATGGAGGCAGGCTTTGAAAACTGGCTCAACGGCACTAGGACAGTAAATAGGGAATGCACAAGCATCTTTGAGATTCTTTCACCAAAGTGTTTTGGTCTGTATCTCAGGACTGCAGTTCAGAATGTCTATGAAATTCCAGTTTAGTGCGTGAAACCCTCTTGCAGGCTTAGGTATAATTTTATTTTTTTTTTCTTAAACATAGTATTAGTGGAGTGGTTTTCTCTGTGGGTCAGAACATTCTATGCCCAACATGTTCTCAGTAAAAGACAATACTATAACGAAATCACAGAGGGAATCTTGTGTACTGGTAACTTTCTTTTCATATGCTAAAGCTGCATTTGGAAAGTATATTGGAATCAGAGAAAGCAGGAAGTTTTACTCTTTAGTTAGTGGTTAGAGAGAGGAATGACCGGAGTCTTTATTGGCGCAAACAGATTTAGAGTAAGCTGACCAATCTGTTCCCAGGATTTCTTAGAAAGATGCTAAACAGCTGGCTTTGGAAAGAGACCTAGGATGTGGATCTCAAATAGAGGAATATAAACTGAATTACTGTTCAGAGGCAACTGACTCCATCCGTTGGCTATTTTGGTTAAGTTTGGGTCAACCTGCTGAGTGAGCAATGCAGGCTGATTAGATCATCTCAGAAGATCCTGATCTTATTCTCCTATCTCACTTAGGATTGTTACTAGAGCACAGACTCTGATTTAGAGCATCTCTGAACAGTCTTTCTTGAGTGGAAGAGTGACAAAGAAAAGTGAGAAAAGAATGTATTTTGCACAGGCTGCTGAGGACTCTGCTATCCAGCGCTTTTATGTCTGGAGGGTGTCTCTAGCTCCCCTTGGAAAAAAAAAATGAAGAATGGATGTGCAGGACTCACTTACTGTCTTCTGTTTCTTGTGTCATTCTCAGTGCTATGGGGATCCTGCTCAGTGCATAACTTCTTTTTGAAGGAACATCTGTCCCTTAGGTCCTGTGGCATTAGGTTTTTTTATGGTGTTATAAGGCGCTAGCAATGTATCCCAGTGGATAGGCCTCCTTATTTATTGTTGACTTCCTTCCAGAAATCCCACACAATATATCTGGAAGTAGATCTTGTTCCATGTTTGAAAGATACAGATGTTACTTTTCTAAAAAATTGTCTTTGTACTCAGAACCCTGAGTTTTTATTTCCGTGACTGTAAAAGAAAGACAAGTTCTAATTCCTTTGGTTTGTGCTGCCTCATAGTCAGCGCTATAACAGAATAACTTTATAAATGGCAAGTCAGGCTATGAACCAGCCAAAAGCATTTGCTGCTGTTACAATGTGTGAAAGCTGTTCACAAAATGAACTGGATTCACACTTTAAGAGTACCCACTGATCTTTTTCTATTTGAGCTCCTGTCATCCACACATTCAGGCGGGACTGTAAACTTCCCATTGTTGTGCATTTTGATCTGCATCAGAGAAGGAGTTTGCTGGAGGAATAGTTTACAGGGTAAATATCTTTCTTATGCCAAATAGTTAATGCATTATGCTGTTGACTTATGCTTTGAAGGCTGTATGTTTATGTTTCAGTATATGTTTTAAGTTATTATGCTCTTCTGTTTGCTTGTACCTTTAATCTGTTCTTTGAGCCTGTTACATAATAGTAGATTTAATTTGCCAGTTGTACTGCCTGGCCTTAAAGGTTTACTGCACAAGAAAAGAAACACTGTGAAGAGTCAGAGTACTGATATAAAACAATTTTCCCTGAAATCCCCTCTACATAAAGCATGATTAATTTCACAGCTGTGAATCAGACATGGCCTTCCCTAGTATACACAGTCTGTAAACAATGCATGTACATATTTAATGAAACAAAGAAAGTAACACAGAGTATACTTGGCTAAGAATAAGTGTTGCATCAGTCTAATATTTGAAAGTCTGCAGAGACAGGATGAGTCTCCCAGCTTTGCAAGATGATAATT
>JBCJKH010063792.1:0-21204 GCA_039877255.1 Loriculus beryllinus
TATGTCTCACAAAGGTGTTAGCAATAACTGCACAATGGTGTCCTCTAAACCTAGGTGTTACACTTAGTTACAGTGAAATGATTCTGAGATAGCTTTTCAGCAGAATATTTAAATGCCTAAAGTAAAATAATTGATTACTAGACAAAGGATTCCCTTTTTATCTTTAAAGAGTGAAATATAATTACATCTGGTCTGAGGAAAACAGAATGCTAAATATATTACTAGCTGCAAATGATCTTCGATGTCCATATTAAAGCGAATATATTTATTACTTACTAGGAAGTAGCCCGTGAACTAGAAGAAAGTAAGTACCAGTATACAGAGCCCCGCTTATCCATTTATGGACGGTCTCCAGATGAATGGCTGAACTTGGCAAAATGGTTCATTAAGCATAAAGTTTATTCCCCTAATATGCGCTGGATAATTCAGGTTCCCAGAATCTAGTAAGTAATCAGGAGCTCTTGGTAATTTAAATAGTTTGAAATCATACCAACGATTTGTTTTAACTGCTGATATTTTTTAGATGGTTTATGAGCTTTCCTGTAGTTCTATTTATAAGCAACAGCCTGGGAAATTTATTTTTGACCATTGCTGCAATTTTCCTGACAGTCTGGGGGTGGAAGACAGGAGATGGAGTTTGAATCTTTCAGGAGAGGTAATTCCTTATCCCACCTATTGGTATTTGGATTGCTGTAAAGGAAAGGGTCACTCTTTTTGAGAGAGCATCTATCCTTGCATACTCTCTGTTTTCGGAGCGCTCAGGAGCTCCAGCAGAGCCTGGATGAAGCAGAGCGGTAGAGGTGCAGAAAATGGAGCACAGAGACAAGCCCTGCCCTGACGTAAACTTTGAATTTCTTAATCCTGGCAGAACTGAAGCTGTAGAATAAACTCAGATAACAACAAATGTGAAAGTGGAGGAAAAATAAAAGCCTATGAAAGAATGGTCAAAACTGTATTTTTTCCTCTTCAGTGACATATTCAGGTCAAAAAATATTCTGCCTAGTTTTGGGAAGATGTTGGAGAACATCTTTGTACCTTTGTTTGAAGCAACAATCAATCCCAAAGACCACAAAGAATTGCACCTCTTCCTCAAATACGTAAGTATATTTAGATTTTCTGTCTGACATGAAACAGATCCTCTCCTACTCATAAATTTTGTTTGTCCACAGCTGTTTGCAGACACTAAGATCTTCCTCCTCCATAGATTACTTGTATTACTGTTTTATTGGCAATTTAATAAAAGCCTGGGTAGGGTCCTGTTGTTAAATAGTTGCTATTTATTTCCCTGAAACAGCTCATCACCTCTTTATTTGCCCTCAGTAATCCTCACTATGACCAAAAGACATTGGCATGCTCTTGTGCAGAGGGAACATAGTAATCCAGGATGCACACTGCGAGCTTGCCTCTGGGACTGGCCTTCTAAAAGGAGGCAACTGAGAGGAAGTATTGTGTAGATCCTGATGGGACTCAGAAGTGAGGATGTAGCTGCTGGGATGTGATTAAAAGGCCTGTTTCCAAGTATGCCCCAGTTCAGAACTCTGAGGTTTCCTGGGAGCTTCTGGCCTTCAGCTGCTTTTCAGATAACAAAACCAGATGAGTTTAAAGGATTCTAATCTGGATCTGAGGGAATTTTACAGGCTTTTGTGCACCTGGGCCTCCTCTTTGTCCCCCCCAAAAAAGGGAGGGGGGTTGTGAAACTGCCTTCAAGTAAACACATTACTCCTGCTACCTGCAGGGAGTAGTAGGACGGCAGGACTGCTAGCATAAGGAGGAAATGAAGAAAGAGGACTAGTTGTTTTGTACAAGCAAGTCCTGAAGGAAAAGTAACACTGACATTTGCTTCTTGAAAACACTGATTTCTGTTACTCTCTTCTTCCACCAGGTGACTGGCTTTGACAGTGTTGATGATGAGTCCAAACACAGTGGCCATATGTTCTCTGACAAAAGCCTTAACCCTGACCTCTGGACCAGTGAGAAGAATCCCCCGTATAGCTATTATTTGTATTATATGTATGTGAACATCATGTTGCTAAACAACCTCAGAAGGTAAGTAGTAATTTTTTTACAAGCTTTCAGAAAGAAAAATCGGTAATCTTTGTCTTAATCTAAATCAGTGCCTAAATCATACATCTGTTGAAGCGAAGGTTATCTTGAATTATTTTAAGGAGTCCAAAAGGAGCACACAAGTTATTTTGAAAATGTTAACTGCAAAATGAATTCAAATGCAATACTCAAAAATTGTAAAGGCATCTGGTTAATATACTGGATTGACACAAAACTGACTTGTTGACCTTGGCTTGGATTCATAGTGGATTTCCAACTATAATGTACCTATTGGTAGCTTGCTATCTCCTGGTAATTTAAGAGGTACAAAGTTATGTTGCGAAATACTGGTTTTAGGGCTGCTGCTGTTACCAAAGATAGACAAAGGAGGACATAATTCTAAACTGCACATCTAGCATGCATGTTGACTCATTCAGTTTTACTACCTTTGAGACCAATGTCTAGGCAACTAATGCAGAGATGTATGATTCTGAATGTGAGATCATGACTGTAAAAGCAGATTTTGGCATCAGGCTCAGTAAAGCCTGAAATTCAGCATCAGATTATGTTCCCAGCTTTGTGGCTGACTCACTGGGTGATCTGCACAAGTGATTCAAACTGAGGCACAGTGGGGTTATCCACTGATATTACAGTGTCATCACATACCTTGCAAGGATTTGGTTCATTATTATTTATAAAATATTTTGGGATTTTCTTATAGGAGTTGCACAGACTTGTCATTTTCACAGGTCTTATTCAAGTTAACATTTAAAATGATTGTGAGATAATGACACAATTCATCAATGAGTCAGTTAAACTGTTCACCCTATTAAATATACTGAGTATTTGAGGCACCACAGCCAGTCCATTAGAAGACTGTTTTATACTTTCCGTAATATTAGCAAAGTCAGCAAGGGTGGATTATATCTTTGAATCCGTTTTCAGGAAAAACGTGACAACTTCCATCCTAGAAATTCCTCATTACTTTAGCACTCCTTGTTGAAATCCTTTGCTTTGAATATATCTAAATCTCTAAATACTTATGGGACATTGTCTTCACTGAGTAATAGGGTCCATCATAACTTATGGGACATTGTCTTCACTGAGTAATAGGGTCCATTATAACCTAGTGTAACAACTAACAGTCCTGTGCAGCTGAGGCTGTGGCTTCATGCTACACTTAACGTGGTGAGATGGCAGGTTGTCACTGCACTGCATAGTGTTCGCTAACTCTCGGCAATGTGCTTCCAGTGCTTCCCTCATTTTGAATCTAGGAACTAAGCAGCCACAGGTTGCATCAGTTCACTTAGCTTTCCGTCACCTAGTTCCCGCAGCTGAAAACAGTTTGACAACTGTTCACCCACTATTAAACAATTGCTAAATGAGATATAACTGGGGAAGGAAAGAAGGAAGGCACAAAAAAGTTAGGTGATGGCAGGGGCTTGGGTATAGGAACCTGCCCCTTTCAACAGCAGCCTGATCAGATGTCAAACTGCATGAGAATGTGTAACTTTTTTTAATTCCCATATTAATGCTAATTATATGCAAAATAGATGAAAACCAGTGCATTAACAGTGCAATTTTGTTAGTGGAACTTGCTTTTAATCATCTCCTTAGGGAAAGAGGCATGTGTACTTTCCTGTTTCGACCACACTGTGGAGAAGCTGGGTCTATCACACACCTTGTATCGGCCTTTCTGACAGCAGACAACATTTCTCACGGATTGCTACTGAAGAAGGTAAGCTAAAGTAATCACTGTCTGCTAAGACATCAGTCACTGGTTCAAACAGCAGTCTCCAAACTGACTTTGTCTTGCAGCCCCAAATCAGTTTCCTTAGCAAGGCAAAAGTAACTCTTCACTTCAGTTGGAAATCCCACCTGGAGTTCTCTGTTCAGCTCTGGAACCCCCAGCATAAGAAGGATGTGGACCTGCTAAAGCAGGCCCCAAGGAGATGATCAGAGGGTTGCAGCATTGCTATGAAGACATGCTGCTAGGGTTGGACTTGTTCAGCCTGGAAATGAGAAGCTTCAGGAGAGATCTTACAGCAACCTTCCAGTACTTAAAGGGGCCAGCAAAAAATCTGCAAAGGGACATTTTACAAGGGAATGTAGTGACAGAACCAGGGGTAATGGCTTTAAACTGAAAGAAGGTAAATTTAGACTAGATATTAGGAGGAGGCTCTTTACTGTGAGAGTGGGCGAGACACAGGAACAGGTTGTCCAGAGAAGCTTTGGCTGTCCCATACCTATTGGTGTTCAAGGCCTGATTGGATGGGGCTTTCATCAACCTAATCTAGTGGAAGGTGTCCCTGCCTGTGGTAGGTGGTTGGAATTAGGTGAGTTTTAAGGTCCTTTCCAACCCAAACCATTCTGTGAAATAAATAAGCTCAGCTGAATTTTCTATTTAATCTACAAAACCAATCTTTTCCAAATTTTTTTAAAGCTATGTCTTTATAGGGAAGATCAACTGCTCAGATATGTCAAGGACTTGACAGCACCTGCAAGCAGAGCTAAAATGGAAAAAAATCTGCTTAGACTTGTTGCTACTTCTTGGTTTAGATCCCTGAAGAACTTAAGACAAGCTCTGGTTTCTTCTGCTGAGGGACAAAGGTCATTTTCCCTGACTGGCATCCCTGTAATTCAGGGTTCATTCCGAAATTCATTAAGATGATGATTACTTACATCTAGAGTAACTGGGATCAATTGATCAAGAAATTTAACATAGCTGAATAGCACAGTAATATTTTATTTACAGCTTTCTTCTTGTGACAGGACAAATGTTATCATTCTTGGTGTATCGGTTAATGAAAACCATCACGTAAGTCATCCCCAGGCCACTGTCCTGTAATTAAAATAATTGGTCAGTGGGCGGCAGACTTGCACTGAGTTTACTTGTGATTTTTTTGGAAAGCATTCTCTTGTAAGTTGGCTTTTCTGGTTAAGGCTGTAAAATTCTCCCTGTGTTTGTTAACATATACAAGAAAACAGAAAACTCTTGCCTAAAATCATGTCTGATGTTATGCTCAGAACCAGTAATTCCTAGTATTAGAACGCGAGTTGTACTAAGGCTAATGTGACCAAAGCATTCTTCTTTTCACTCTCTCCTGCTTAGCCCGGTGCAATAACCTGGCAGAGCAGATGATAATAATAACAACAATGATAATAATACCGGCATTTACGAGTTTTACACATTGGTTATGTAAAAAATAGCAATAAAGATGAGGTGACCACAAAAGATTTGTATTATGTGCAACAGCCACACATGACATATAATAAACCTCTTCTGCACCTAAAATTTACCTGTTGGACTTCAGTTTTGAAAAAATTTAGCAGTTCTTACACGTCTGTTTCCTGTGACTTTCAGGTTTTGAGGGAAGGTGTGCCGTTAGTATCAAATTCAGTGCCCTGCATAGTCGTACATACTTATTCATCTCCGGTAACGTTAGTCATCGTATTTTTAAAAGCACGACCTATATGTTGAAGAATGTAAATTATTTTTATAAAAATCAGTAACATTCAAAATTCAGATTTTAAATTATTTTTTAAATAAGTCAGAGTTTAGCGTCAACCAAATTTTCTGGATCTTATTCCTCCCTCTGTAATGCTGTTTCCATTTATCAAGGGAAATCCTTTTCTTCATTAGCCCGTAGTACCATTAAATGCCGACTGTGTTTTGTTTTGCAGAGTCCTGTCCTCCAGTATCTTTACTATCTTGCACAAATACCCATTGCTATGTCCCCACTTAGTAACAACAGCCTATTCCTGGAGTACTCAAAAAATCCACTACGGGAGTTTCTACATAAGGGACTTCATGTCTCTCTCTCCACGGATGATCCTATGCAGTTTCATTACACAAAGGTAAGAAGAAGAAACACTTGCCTTTGAATTTAGCAACAGTACTAAATAGGCCTAGAATGACCTGAAAGCTATTTCGTATCATTGCTTAGGATATCCAGTTTCATGTCTTCCAGTCACTTCATTCATTATCCTTCCTCATTCTCAGTCTACTCACTGTTAGGTTTCAGAGGGAAATGTCTGATTTCCTAACTGTTTCTTTCGTACTCTTGCCTTTCCAGTGTTGGCTGTTGAAGTATAGAATGAAGGATGAGGCTGAAGGGAGGTTTGAGCCTTTATAAACAATCCTCTAGAGTGCCAGGAAAGTCCAGTTACCTTATTAATAAATCTGGGGAAGTACATTACAAAAGCACAATGCGGAATCTTTGAAGATGACAGCTGTTTGCTCAGTGAACTGATCCTTGCCCTTGGGTGGCCTGGCAGGACAGAACTGCCCGGTCATTGGTTCTGATGCTCCTGTTTTGTGGTTGGCACTGACTTGAGTCAAGTTATGCTTTAGAGTGGCCTGTACACTGCTCAGATCTCGAGTTGTGAGGACAAGCTGAGCTCTGGTGTGCTTCATTCAGGCTTCTTGCCCCTGACATGTCTCTGCTAGAAAAGACAGCTTCTGTGAGGGCTTGCTGCATGGATGTAGTCCAGCACCAGCAGAGTTACACATAGTGTGGAAGACCGTAAGCTGTGACAGCCCATTCATTAGTCAGACCCAACCTCCTTGTGTGGAAGGTCAGAAGTGAGAAATTGCCTGGATATCTGTCTATGTAGATATTTGTTAAAGAGTTACAAGACCAGATCCTCCAAGGTGTTTATTTTCCCTGGGATCTCATTTAAAATGCCTCTAAGCATCCTGACTGCAGGCTACAATTCCTTAGCCTAAGATAACTGGGTACCCTATGCCTATTATTTAACAGTTGCCCTTGAGAAACATGAAATCAGTAATGCTTTTTATTAGTAATTGTGATGTTAAAATCTTCAAATTTCTAATTTTTCACAACTATCCAAAGAGCTTATATGAATTTCTTTAGTAATGAGTACATATCTCCATATACATCCTATTTACATCTAATTTAATATTAAACATATTTTGGTGATACAGGAAGCTCTCATGGAAGAATATGCTATTGCAGCCCAGGTGTGGAAACTAAGTACCTGTGACTTGTGTGAAATAGCAAGAAACAGCGTACTACAGAGTGGATTGTCAGATAAGGTAATTATGGCTGAAAAAATCCCTTTTTGCAAGAATTGGGGCAAACAGGAACTGAGAAGTGAGTAGTCTGAAAATTGAATGATAGGTGCTTTTGTGATGTATTTGCACATGCCCTTATTCTCTTTTCCAGAAATCTTCACGAAGTATCTGCTGTGCAGTCTTACATTTTAAAACGTATGAATGCTACATGTTTTCCTCGTTAGCTTTGTTTAGGAATTCCCAAGACTTGGTTCTGCCTCCAGTCCCAAACTTTTAATTATTTGGGTGATATCCCTCTGCCACCAATTTCATACATGTGTTGCACTGAGTAAAAGCAAACTGTCTGTCAAAAGCAAGATGTGTTTGCTAAGAAGGGAGTACTACAGAAATCCCTTTTGGCTTTAAAATTCTATACGTCCATAATTTTCTCTACAACTTACTTTAGAGTATCTTCTCTTCTACTTCTGTGTCGTTTTAAAACATTGTCTCCAAGCAGCTGATATGTGAAGGGGCTTTATTAATATATTCTGCTGTTTCTTCCTGTATTCTTTAGTGACAACTACAGATTTTCCTCTTGTGCAATATTCAGCTGGCAAAAGAAATCTAAGCCTCTTTTTGACCTCTGACATGAAAGGTGTAGTAGTGAAGACCAAATGCTAGCACAGAGGGTTTTAGCAAGCCAGACTGAATGCGCTGCTGAGTAACTGTATATGTAACTTTGCCCTTAAAATCTCCAGAACTGGTTAAGACTCTGAGGCAAAGATCAGTGGCTAGCTGGTTGAAGCTGCTCTTTTCACTTGCATTGGAGTTGTTCAGCTAACAAACAGTTAGACAATAAATTAGATCAGTTGAACTGACTTCTTCCTTTTTGTATTTAATCCCACTCACAGGAAAAACAGAAATTCTTAGGGGTGAATTACTGTAAAGATGGGCCTGAGGGAAATGACATTCGAAAGACAAATGTTGCACAGATCCGGATGGCCTTCAGGTACGAGACACTGTGCAATGAGCTTAGTTTCCTGTCTGATGCTATGAGAACAGAAGAGATTTCTACTCTGACAAAGTAATTACAGACTCAAAGAAACCAGAACATCCCACTCCTAAGAAGGAAAAATTGCTGATTAACATTGAATCATCTGTCTTTGATGCTACCAAGACATAACTGAACAGTACAGAGAAAAGGGTTATCTATTTATGGAAGGTAAACAGTGTTCGCCATTATTTTTTAATGCATTATTCTTATTGCAAAAACTTCAGGTTTTATCAGCATTAGGCTTTGTAAGATGGCTGTAAATACTAAATGCAAGCTCAGACTCGTAATATTTGTTTCATGCTGTCTTAACTGTATGCTGTATTGTAGCTAGGAAAACAAGAGAGACTATTCGTAGCACATCTGTGGTATGCACCTTACAATTCTGCAGATGTGGACAGTACACATGCATCTGGTTTTGTCCTGCTAGTCTCAGCAACAGTCATGGCATTTGGCACTTGTAAGTTTAACCCTTAAAAAGATACGCAAGTCAGATATGCCATTTCCCACTAAAAAAAGAAACATGCACATTACATTAGTAAGGTGTCTAAATTTGAAACCTCGTAAATACCAACACTTGTCAATTCCTCAAGTACACCCACCTCCTGGTGTGACTGTCAACTGGTAAGGTTTCCAATTTTAATTTCCTCATCTGTTACAATGAATTCCTTTCCTATTTTTCACTTGGCTTCAAAGGATCCAAGCAGATAAACCATGTAACTAGACAAAGGAAACAGATTAATTATATAGTGCAGTTAGTATTTAAAAACAGGTAAAATCTGAGAAGACACAATATTCCAAACCTTAGCAGTCTTAAGGTTTAAAATACTCTAAGAAACATGATGAAATAACTTGGGAAAAAATGAATCAAACTTCTCTGAGAAAAAAGAAAGTCCTTTTTCTAAAGAAACCCACTCCTCAATATTGTCCTTTAAAGTAGAGCTGTTTGGTTAACTTTTCCCATCCCTGCAGAATGTTCCGATTTGTTCTGACAAACAAAAGACAGGAGAATCAGAGTGGGTCTTTTCTGCAGATCTGCTTTCAAGCTACCTTGTTAATACCACACTGCAAAGTTTAAGAGACATCTGGCCCCCCTGTGTGGCATCCTTTTAACCATACCACGTGTACAATAGAATTGTATTTAGATTAATATTCATTCTTCAGATTTTTGTGGTATTAAAGCCAAGAGATTCCTTAAGCTTAAAAAAACATTTCTTCCAAAGTAACTTACACCATTCATACACAAAGTTTAATATACTGGAATGTCCTTAGCTATTAATACAATCTAAAATGTTTAAATTACAATTTCACATTACAACGGTAAGAAATCATCACTTAACCCAAGAAAGTTTAGTTTGTTCTAATGCCCCCACTAATAGGTATTCATAGTAATTAACATTTCAAGGAGTAGTTTCTGGAGCCCATTGCCATGTCTGGGCCAGTATCATTCTTTTACCATTTCCAAACCAGTTCGCTAAATGTAGCACTTCAGACTAGGCAATAGTAACCAGAACCAAATTACTAGTTTTTCAGTGTTAATAGACCTGCTATCCCATGTGACATACAGTACATGTATTTTACAAGGCACACATTACCTGTATCACAGTAGTGTAAATTACAGCAACTTAATTTAAAAAAGCTGTACAGAATTCAAAGTTTACTTTTTCACTATTTAAATAATTTTTGCACTAGAGTATATTGTAATTACAAGGTTACTGTGCTGCAATTAACAACCTGTTTGCATCATTACAAAATTACATTTTAAAAAGTTCATGTCAGTTCTCAGCAGAAAGTCAACTTATAAAATCTCTGTTCAGAAGTATAGTTCTTGAATTACCTGAAAAATAAAGTTAGCTTGAAGCTTTAATTTAGATGTTCTTTCTGTTCCAGTGATATCAAAAGTTTAAAAAATTCAAAGGTTGAAGTTCTGAACATGGACTAATGCAAGCTCAAAAAGCAAAAAGAAACCAAACCAGTATGTGATTAGGAATACTTCCAAATATTTTAGTGGAAAATCCCTGACCATTAACAGTTTTTAGTTGTTGCCTATATGCAACCAAACAGTCCACATATTTTCTTAAGAACACCTCATGATACCAAAGGATTAACAAAGAGAAAAAAATTAGTTCTAAGCTATATACATCCATAAACAGATTTTTTCAATAATACAGATTTACACACTAAGCCATATTGGCTTTTAGATGATACATACAAGATTCTGTTCCTTCTCTGTCTTAATGCCTATGATCAATTCGACAACTGTGCCATAAGCCAAGCTGAAATGGGTACCATATGCTACAAACACACCTTAACAGAAAGAAGTATAATAGACAAATTACCAGATCTTGCCCCCAATGTAATTAAATTATTTTGTAGCCAACTGTGAAAACACAACCCAAATATGCATATACACATGTGCACATGCCTTTTAGTTCGGAACCTGTGATAAAAGGCCCCAGCCTTATGGCATCATCAAATTTTAGCAAGTATGGTAATTAAAACTGCAATCTTACAGTAAGCAGAATTTATGCTGATATTCCCTCAAATGCTAAACTTGAGTATTTCTCACTCAATAGCCTCAAGAGAGTAGTATTTGTTAATATATGTATACATAATAATAATAGTAATAAAAATTAGCTCTCTACAATAGCAGTTGGTTTCCATAGCACTATTTATGCCAATAAGGCTGCAGATGGGTTTCCTGTATACTAACAATTTATTTAGACTGTCTGAACTCAGCACTTTAAAGATTTTATTCTGCTAGACAGAAATACTGTTGCACTTCAGTTGTGTTATCCCTTTTCCCAAGTTGTCACAAGCACATCTCACTGCAAGCAACATAATTAAGGAAGTTTCTCTCTGCTACATAAAAGCATATTGCACTTATAAAGCACAGCACCCTTACTTAGCTCACCTTATAACTGATTTCGTCACTTCAAAAACTCAAAAAGAAGCAGACAAAACCAAAGGATCCGACTAAACTACATCTTAACCGCTAATTCAAATAATGGCATTCTTTCTAGATATGCCTAATGTTTTAAACTAATTTGCGCTGTTCTTTATCAAAAACTATACAGAAAGTTATTTACTTTTTTAGTATTGTGTATGAAACTGTTTAGTGTTTCCAAGCTAATAATATTAAGCTGAATATAATACTTAAAAAAATATTCTAGGAGATAATCTTGTTAGAAGAATAAACAGAAGTGCACAAGTACGTTTACAGAGCCGCCTATACTCTCCAAAGCAGATTTAAACTACTACTACAACTCCTAACAGATCAGATTGAAATCAGTATTTGTAATTTTTAAAAGCTGCAATAACTGGCTACTGAAGAAGAGGCAGTAGGACGTCTTCCTAGTTTCAGAAGTAAAATTTCAGAAGTGCTTTAAAAGAACAGCGTAGATGCACAGCAGCCATGAAGTGAAGCAAAAGACAGACTGTGGAAGAACGGCAGCTAGAGGTAAAAACAGATACTTTTGAAAATGAAAGCTCCGAGTACTTCAAGTACTATTATCAGCTTGTGACCAGTGTCAGGGTCTGTGAGGCTGGCCAACCTCATCTACCATGTTGAGTATGTAAGTAGCGATATCATCTTCAGTAGGTGCATCTGAAACTACCCAAGAATCACTTGCTCCAGTCACTTGTCGACGGCAAACCGGACAGCTTCTGTGACGATCACTCCTGTTAGAAAGCCAGAGAAATGAGTATTTTTCATTGACGGTCTCTTCCTGGCCCCCAAAAGCCAAAAGAGCCCCCAGACAAATCAACACAACCCAATGGAAACTTTAAGAATGCTCAAGTTAGCTGAACTAGACCACCTGTATGTATTTTTTCGTTTGAAAACTTTTTTTTTGTGAGAAAGTTTGGCCAACAACTCTGAATATAACTCCACTCTTTGATCGATACATTTGGAGCCATATCCTCATGAATGCATCTACCTACCTGTCCAGAAAGTTTAAATGGAAATCTAAGTTAATTCTTCTCATCTTTAGATATTCAGCTGAGATCCTTCAGAAACTAGTCCCCATAAGCTTCCTATATAAAGAGAAAAAGGAGTCCATTTCCTGGGTCATTCAGACCCAGGTTTAGAGTTGGTCCTTAGGGTGCCATCCTCTTTCAGTGACTAAATTAGGGGTCCTAAATAATTATGTTTCTGAGCTGGAAGTTTCTGTTGTCTGCTAGGTTAAGAAGATATGAGCCTTAAAAATTGAGTACTAAGAAAAGAATGGCGTAACTGCAACTTAGTTAAGATTCATTAGCTCTTTCATTAGCCAGAGTAGAATAATCCACTCTTCACCACAGTTTCTAACCTAAGCCTTGTACTGCTGATAGATGTTAAAATATTTTCCCTGAAAAGAGAGATGACAAGTTATACTGTGAGATCCAGCGATTTTTACTACCTTTTTCCCTTGTGGGAGCATGGTGTTTTAAGAGTAACTTCTTTGACAAGCCTTTGAAAAGGCCACAGAACAAATTTTTATGCACAAATCATGTGACTTAAATGTAAAATCATAATCATTAAATAGTTAAAAAAAGTCTTTAATTGGAAATATCTGTATCACCTAATGCTAGACTGCTGGAACACCTGCTTAATCTTTGCAGGTCTTCTGCACAGTCAGAGAAGAGCTGTGCTCTTCCATAAAGCAATTCTGTTCTCAGTTTTCCAACAACCTGTGCATCAGACAGATGAAGAAGCTGAAAAGCTGTTCTGTTTACTATGAAGCTGAACACACGGTACACGTTATACATAAATTTGAATGCATTGCTATTGAGAAGAAATCTTTTCTTGGAAAATAAATAAGTAAATTGTATGTGATTTATTTGAAAAGAAAACATAATATATGAGAAAAAATCCCTCTAATAATTATTTTCTAAATAAACAACTTGCCTTCCTATTTGCACACTCTTACAAACTACTGATTTTTGCCTTAAAAAGCAACTTTTAATGAGATTTTGTGAAGCATAACATGCTGGCATCAGCACATACTATGTTTTCTCTAGTTTGCAAGCACGAATATGATTTAATTTTATAAGAACAGAGGTAAGAAATTAGATAACAAATACTGAAAAGCCCTTTTACATTTCTTTTTCCAAAATGAAATTCTTAATAAGGTGTTCACAAATTCTGAAATCCTTTTTTCCTTCTGCTACAGTCTGATTTCACTCAAACTTGTTATGTATCATACGTATCATTTTCCTGTTAGTATCTTCAGACATTAAATTGTATGGCAACTAAGGAATTGGTCAGACCAAATGGAAACATGTCAGATAACCAGTACATACTATAAAATAATGAATATACTTTAAGACGTATTACCATTTATCAATGCATTTCTGGCAGAAGCTGTGAGCACATGGCAAGATTAAATCAGCACGCCCATCCATGCAGATGCAACATTCCTCTTCATCTGTCAACTGTTTAACCCTGCAGAAGAGAAGGCAGGGTTTTTTTCCACATAATCAGTAGGTCTTGTATCTATGCCCTAGTGACTGCAGTAGTTACTACATTTTTCACAATAATTCATGGACAGAAAGAACACCACTGCTTATCTTCAAGGAACATGTAATTTTGTGAATGGACTAGTTACATCATCCCAGTTTGTCAGACATAGCCTCAAGCTACCAATAAACAGTAAATGAGCTAAACAAATTAGAATATGCATTTATTTTTGGTCTCATGTGGTGCCTTCGGTGTTGCAGTGGGTTATGCAAATCCTTTTTCATACTAACAAAGAAGTGTGAGAAGTAATGGTTGAACATCACCTGACCAGGCAAAGGAACAGAAACACTGTTTATGTTGAAGGCAGATCTGCCTTTCTTTCAGTGTCAGGCTGAACTATTTCATAATGAAGTCTGTCAAATTTCTGTGTTCTGGTTTATATCTTAGCAAAAAACACACGTCAAGAGGATCACCAGAATGCATGTTCACTCATTTCACATGCCATCAGCTAAACTGCTCATTAGACTGAAAAGGATAAGTAAGTTGTAATACACTCCTCATGGTTGTTCCTTCGACTTAGAACTCTCAAGTTGGCCGTTGCCACGGCATTTCCAGATAAGCTTTTAGGTGTTGTTAGGGAAGGGGAAAAAAAGTTTAAAAATTAGATCACTCCCAAGGACAGACGTTTACATTTCATCTGTCTTAATTTTTTTTCCCAAATAATAGATATCTGTATCTAAAGTTCCTAGCAGTAGTATCTCACATATTTGCATTATCAAGATTCCCAAGAATGAAAATGTGCAGAAAATCCTTAGCTTTCACTGAACTAACTAAACATGTAAAGTTCGTTAATTTTATAGTCATGGCTCACTTCCAATTCAGCCAAGAGGTGTTCTGAAATTTTCAGGTCTTACAAAATTCCCGATTCTGGAATCTCTTCTGTGACTTGGGGCACAAAGGTAGCAGTCTAGAAAGAATGGCAGAGACAGTCCACTTTAATTACTATTGACCAGACTGCTTTTGCTTAAGAATCTTGGGAGCCTGTCAAATACATAGGAATTTTTTAACTGTAGAGATTACCCAGCCAATGGACAGCAATTAACATGCTTTTGTTTTATTCTTCAAGAGGTCCTTGGGGTTTCCTTGTCAACTTGCTTTTTGAGAAATTTGTTTAGAATGCAAGGAGATTTACTTTTTTTGTACAATTACAGATGGTGATTTGCATACAGTGGGGACAACAGTTTCAAAAATCCTTTTGATTAGCTCACCATGTTCTTTGGAGTTGTTCCCTTTCATTTCCTTTCCCCATCAAACTCTGCGTACTAACCTTTGATAACACTTCAATTTGAGACTTGCTGGTTATATATACAAGCAATTATACTTAAAACAGATGTCCTATTTATAGTTTCTGGAACCTAAGATTTAGCCATATGACTAAATTTTTTAAAAAATGGTAAAATACAAGAGTGACAAACTAAGGAAATGCTTGTCTCTTCATTATCAGAAAGCATAAAACACTTACGGATACTTTTGAATGCTCCAAATAGGAAGTGGGTGTTCTACAGAACTAGGGTATTATTCCAGTGGAAGAAGTTAAGATAAGATAAGAAGAATGAAACAGATAATAATTGCTATTTTTGGACAGTGGTGGCTAGCTCTCACAGAGCTGAAAAATGTCTCAAGGTGAGAAAAATTTAGGCAAATGGGAGGACACCACAGAAAACCAAACAGAACATATTTCCTCAGTATAAAATACTTGAAGGTGCCTCAGCCTGTATTTTGTTTAATGACTTGAGACACTTGGGTAAGAAACAAGCTCACTAAATTCCAGCATGTTACCAGCATATTAGAACATCATACTCGATTTCTCTTGTTGTTATTTGTCATTAATACTATCTCAAGTGATGATGTTTACAAACACAAAGGGTGCTCATCTCCCCCATCTTGAAGTCTCAAATTGAAAAAAGAAACACACCTAAGAAATCTAACTATGTGCTGACTTTAGCAATAGATAAAGCTGTTTTGCATAAGCATCTGTGGGTTTTTTGTTTTGAAGTAAAAGGCCATTTCCACATATACATGTGTTCTAGGATAACCATGCATCTTTGAGAAAGAGCAGGAAAGTATGGTTTCCAAACATGTTCACAATTTGCTACCTAACTAGCATTTTAATAACTCAGAACAGCCAATACTTTAAGATTATTTGTTCCCAAACAAGAAAATCAGGAAATTAAATGAACACATTCTGCAGTCCACTGACAGAAAAAAGTGGGCTCTATCTGTAGAATGACAACGCAGCCAACCCCTCTCTCATTCTAACAGCTGGAGTGTGACAGTCTAAAGACAGTTAACAAGCTCAGCAACTTGTTCTGTTAAAATACGTGGCTACCAGCTCTTCACTGGTTGATATAGGGAACTATACCATTCACTACCGTTTCTTGTGAAACTTCTATCTCACTTAAAACTGAGGTAGAACTTTGAACTAATTCAGAAAGCTAAAAGTAAGGAATTACTGGTAGCAACATATCCACATAGGGAAAGGGTGACAAGCTTATTACTGTTACATTCAGTTTGAACTGAAGTTATTGCAGGTGTTGACCTCTATCTTTTGCTTTTCCTCTAGTTAACAAAGCAGGATGTCAACATGTGTGAGACAGTTCACATTTTTCCAGTCTTACAGGTTAAATTATTACTATGATGAGTGTCTAGTGGCAACAGATGGGGACTTTCACATGCCAAAACGTAAAAGAGGAAGAGAAAGTTTAAGTGGAACAATAACAAAATCTGTTTAAACAAACACTGTCAAACCCCCTAAATTTGTAGCTGGAGCTGATTCCATTTCCTCCCGTTTCCTTATTCAGGAGGTTCAACATATATCATGTTTATATTAGAATTAATCATTAAAAAGATTGCTCTGAAGCTAAGGAATGGTAGCATCAACAGCATTTCACTCAAGTACCCTGTAGCTTGCCTGGTACAAGAGAAGGCACGCTATTCATGTCTGTGATATAAAGTCTGCATCTGCTAGGAGTATGTGATTTTGATCATTAGGTGTTAGTAGCTCAAGTTTTACACACAAATCCTAAACTATTTCTGTTGTAAACGTGGTCAGAAGCTAGAGTATATCAAAATACCTTCCCATCCACAAGCTGGCCTGACAAGATGACACAGGCATCAAACTCTCAGCAGCTTCTTCAGAAGTACCACTCTGTGCAAGAACTCCTGCTGCTTGACTGGTGATGTCTTTATAAAGCTGAATGAACTGATACAAGTTCAGGATTCTGGAAGCTTCCACAATGCCACTTGTTTTATTTATCTTAAGATATAAGAATTGTTTACAATTATATATCAGATTTTTATATGACATTGCTCAAAATTCTTTTAATGCACTGCAATTCTCATGGCAGTAGCCACCTTCCAAAGTGTCCGTTACTACACTAGCAAATTGCAGTGTGTCATTAAGACCTGAAAACACAGTTGTTTTATAATAAGGAATACCACAGTTAGGACTACGTTTTTAAGGCACGACAATTACCATAACTACTTGAATTAAATAATGAGTAGGGACCTAATGCCTAAAAAAATGGACTAAACTTAAGACAAAGGACAGAATAACGAGTTACTTCATATTTGAACTTAAAATAGCTTACAATGATGGCTGCCTTAATGAAAACCAAGAGCAAACAGAAAATTACAAACTGTCACTTTCAAACCAAGTTTGAGAGTTGGCTTGCTTGAAACTTTCATGTTAAAGTTTCTCAGGACCATTTAAGGATGTTACTTTGTAAGATATAGAGGGGAATAATCTCCCCATTAGAAAGAGCAAACTTAGTTTTAAGACCATGACAAAACTTAGTTAGTTAAACACTTAATTTTTAGATCAGTTTTCTAAGGAATCAGAATACACACAGTTACACTAGCTCAACTAATAATGCTTGGAATTGCTGATTAACTTCTATCAAACTATACAGTTCCCAGTTTGTTGTACTATTTCATTACCATGACATGACCTCATGAGTAATCTGAATTCCTAACTAATGGCCTGTAAGTGCTGCATTGGAAGATACTCCTTTAAAGTTAGTTATGAAAATGTTTTTGTTAACCTGCTTTTTGCAGAAACTTAAGACTTCAGACTTAATTTACCTCAAACAGTATCCTTGAATCATCTGTATATACACAATTTACAGATATATAGAATCATCTGTATATACTCAATTTATATAATATCTAATATTCAAAATGTATCTAGCAGGTGTTAGATTTTATCAGTAAAGGTGACAATCCTCAAATATTTGTACGAAACCCCTCACCAAATTAAAATTTTCAACAATCTTACTTTAGTGCATATTATCCGAACGACCACCTTCCAGAAAGCAGATGAATCAGAACCAGGCTGCACTTCAAATAACAGATGTTTGTCTTGTCCAGAAGCCAATTTTGCAGTACTGAAATAAAGAATCATCCAGTTTATACCACATACTAGAATGCAGATATCAGCAGCTTTAGCTACTGTGGTATTATTTATTGTTCACCTATGTGTTATCGTTCAAGAGATTTTTATCAGTATTTCCCAGAGACATGAAATTAATGACCTTTTAGAATGTCATTAAATACAAAATATGGTCCATTTCACTTTAAATTGCACAGTAAATTTCAGAAAATTATGTGCAAGTCTTTTGATCCAGCATCAGCAAATATCCTTTACAGATATTTTATATGCTTTCACTATTCTAGTAATCATACAATCTTGTGGTCCAATCTAAAAAGGTTATTTCCTTACCATGTATGTAAAAAAAAGCTTGCAAGTACCAACAGATGCAGATGAGGTGTATTTTTGTTAGTATATATTAACAATGAAGCAGTCAGGTGAAAGCTTCAGGTGGCCCTGAGATTTTCAGGGGTGTTGTATTTTTTTTGAATAGAACACAGATACAAAAGCCTATTCCATAAGAAGGAGCTCAAACTATGTTACATTCAGGCTGAAGTAAGCATTGGAAGAAGTAAGAAAACCCCTTGAATAACAATGGTATTTTGGAGTTAATCATACTGATATATTCTTAGATTCTCAGGCAAAACATAATGTCCTTCAAAATCTATTGATGAAGACACCTGTCTATTCTTGAAGGTCATTCATAAAAGTATGATCATCTACAAGGCAATTTCTAAACTGAATACAGATTCACATTACAGTTAAATGTCAAACATGACTGAAACCCCCACACTACAAAGCTCTTTATCACCATGTATGTTTCCACTTCCTATAATTTTATACTAAAAATACTGGGTAAAAATGACAACTCTGCATTTTTTTTTTTCATTTCTTTTTATCACCAATCTGGAGTCAAACAAAATTCACACTGAAAAATATTTCTTATGCAGCCTTTTGTTTGCAATTATCTTGGTCACTGGATTTAGATAGTAAGACATGCCACATCTTTAACGAGGAACAGCACTGCCTGTTCACAAATGGTTCTGTCTCAGGTTTACCTTCCAAGTGTAGCTGTACTGTCTTTAAAAGGCTCATATTGCCACTTCCTATGAAAAGTGATGGGCAGAGAGGAAACAGCATTGCATCTTTACATGGCTGGTGGAGGGGGAAGATTAAGGGAGACAGGTAACACAAAAAGATACTGCTAAATGTCTACCTCTTGCGAACTAAGAGAGAAGCAACACTTGCTGGAAGAAGAGTATTGGAGAAAAAGTAAATTTCTGGAGGAAAAATAGCTTTTGTTTTGAAGTCTAATTACAACCAGTACTGAAACTTTAAAAGCTGCAGAAGACATTTCAAAACAAGATGGCCAGCCCTGACTTGGCCAGCACAGAGGGATATATTGCACACAAGGTCTCTGTAAAACACTAAAAACACCAAGAAAACAAAGTAGGGCTTACACATCATTAAGTTCAGCTACTCTTCCCAGAAACTCTTCATAGGTTAGGAAACCACTTTCTTGAACCAAAGAGGCATGCTTTGCTACTTTTTCTGGCAACTTGTTAATTACAGTTTGTGTGTGGTTTGAAATTTGTTGACCCATGGTTGAAGTTCTTCACCTCAGTTCTGTAGAACGAAGTTCTCATTCACTTGCAGAGTCTCTGCTAAAAATATTTTAGAGTTACATTTGTGTGCTTTGCAAATGGTTACTGTCTCATTTTCTTTTAGCCTAAGAATTTAACTACCCACTACACAGTGTAATTATTCTACAGTAATGCAACTTGAACAGTCAAAGCAGAACACTTAGAAGAGACTGGAATGTGGCATTAACAGCTTACAAAAAAGTACTATTTTGATTACAGCAATACTTATATTAAAATGAGATAATTTTTCATGCAAGTCCTTCAGCAGCTCCAACACACATAGAGATATGTAAATTGAGTGGAATGGAAAATAAAATTTTACGATGACAGTGCTAATTTACAACAATTTTTGCTTGTCCTAAATATTTGTGCATGTGAAAGTCAGAATGTCTATAAATAAGCATATCAATGTTTATACACAGACATTACACCAGGAATTAGCTTTCTTACATCAGACTGACACTGGCAGATCCAATAACTCTCATAGCATTCTTAAACTGTTAAGCCAATGAATGGCATCAGTATAAATGGAGAAACCTCCATATCTGCACTGGTTCAGGATGTATTACAGAATTGACTTGCTCAAACCTCTCTAACTTAACTTATTTTAACCTTTCCTTACACTTGTATCTTCTTCCCCAAGAAGTCTGCATGAGAATCTACTCTATGTCTTCTGAGTCTTTATCCATATTTTCCCCTTGAGCCCTCTCATTCGGCATTTCTTCAAAATTTCTCCTGGCTCTTTGTCTCAAAATGGCAGAGGCATGCAAATTAATTGTTTGTACACAGTTCATAGTTTGTAATGCAAATTAAACCGGTACCGTTTCAAGAGTTATACAGACAGAGGTCTGCAACAGCAAGCTAATTACAGATTATCAGCCTTACTTAAACACTGAATATCTGACATGAGGTACCTTACAAACACTTTTATGAGAGACACATTACAGAAAAACAAATCTTCATTCTGTATGTACAGCTATACAGCTGCATTTGGACATCAAACTGCCCAGCAACATGGTCTACAGCTATGATCTTGCCCTGGTGTAAGAAAAACAGAGCACACGTGGAGTTTTTATCAGAACATTATACAAACTGTTCTGGTATTTCACACAAAAGAATAAACTTCCAATTTAATGTTGGAATCTTTACCAAATTCTGTTCTCAGACACCTGTGTTCCCACTCAAGTGACATTTCTCTTTCCAAACAGCCCTCCAATAACCTCCCCTCCTCTATCTGGGCCTTGTGTTCACTGAGCATACACCCAAAAGATACACTTGACTCGCAACCTCTCCGCAGCATAATCTTTGATGCTTCGAACAAAGTTCATTCCTTATCTTCTGGTTTCTGTGACTGAAAACCCACCTTCCTGGGGAAGCGAAGTGCCGTGTGTGAGCCTACTGAACTAGTCAGACCCTACCACAGGACAGTCTGGACAAAAAAACCTCTGCAAAGATGCTTGCAAAGTGTTTCCTTTGGCGCCGTCCTCAGGATCAGCAGTACCCAAAGCTGTACACAGATGACCCGGGTGTACCATCAGCCCTCTCCGGAAGGAGGGGACGGGGACGGGGACGCGGGCGCTG
>JBCJKH010063795.1:3528-15276 GCA_039877255.1 Loriculus beryllinus
GGCTGCAGGCACCGGCCCTGCAAGGGTTCACACCCCATCAGTGCCATGGGTTAGGGGTGGCCTGTGCAGTGCTGG
Organism: Loriculus beryllinus; assembly: GCA_039877255.1. NCBI lineage: Eukaryota > Metazoa > Chordata > Aves > Psittaciformes > Psittacidae > Loriculus > Loriculus beryllinus. The sequence continues at coordinate 3,604 of JBCJKH010063795.1, forward strand.
GAATGGTTGGACTGGATGGGTTTAAAGGGCTTTTCCAACCTGGCTGATTCTGTATGGGTCTGAAAGTGGCCAAGCCTCCATGGGTCAGCATCCTCCAAGTCCCCAGTGCTGGCTCTGCTCTCAGCAGTGTTCTGCTTGTGGCTCTCAAGCCTATGGTCCCTTTTGGGGACAGGATTGAGCCCCTGACCTGCTCCCCACATTGTCCTGATGTCCTTCTGGTTGCACTGAGACAAGCAGGGCAATTCCTTGGGCTCTGCATGTGCCAGCAAAGCCAGCCTAACCTTTGTCCTGGCCTGTCCCTGACCGCTTCCAGGCTCTGCTGTGGCTCCTGGAGCTGCTGAATGGTGTCTTCCCCCCTTAGCTGGTTGCCATTTAACTGGCTTTGGAGCGGATCTTAGCCCAGGTTCAGGCACGTCATGATCAGTCCCCGCTTGTTGCAATCAGGCCAGTTCTTGTTTGTGCTTCCCCAGCTAAAACTGGAACATGTCCCTGCCCCATGGACGTGCTGGTGTCCATATGAGTGTAAATCAGGACTCTCGCCTCCCCTTCTCTCTACAGCATCCTGCAGCCAGGCACAGACCAGCAGCACCCCATGTACCCCTGGGGATCATGGCCAGCCCTTCCTTGCACATCTCCATCCCTTCCTGCAGGGCTGCAGAACTGAGCTTGTGGCTATTTCCCTTCTATTGAACCGGGAAGGGGCAGAGGCCATTCCTGCTGCAGCCTTTGCCACCAGGCGAGGTGCTCACAGCATCCCTGCAGTCAAGAGTGCACTTGTCTGTGGCTGAAGCTGGTGGGGAAGCTCTGGGGGTCCCTGGCTGGTTGCTGCTGCTGCTGGCTCTCATTAGGCAAGAGCAACCCCAACCCAAAGCCCCTCTGTGGCCCAGGGGCTGGCCTTGATGGAAGGGTTCCCATTTCCCCAGCGTTCCTGCTCGGGAAACTCAGATCCGTGCTGATTCACAGAGGTGCTGCAGGGTCGTCTTGGAGACCTGGATGTGGGCGACTCGCACCCTGCACTGATGTCTCAATGCAGTTGCTCAGCACCCGCTGAGCGATGCCCAGCCCAACCCCAGCAGTGATTGGTCTCTTCTAGGTAACAGCCCCAGTTTCTATACTGGACGTGATGTGCTTTGGGATGGAATAGCCCTTCGGCTAGTTTGGATCAGGTGTCCTGTCTCTGTTTGCTCCCAGCTTCCTCATTCACAGAGCATGAGGCTCAATCACATCCGGGGCCACTCCACATCTGCCCTCCAGCATAGGCAGGAGGTTTCTGTTGTGTGGGGAAGCAGGATGCTGCATTGAAGCTGGGACGTAGCTGAGGTGTAGATCTGGAGCCTGGGCCAGGATCCAGTAATACAGACATAGCTGTGGATATTAATGGCCTCTCAAGCCCTTATTTGCCATTCTCTTCCTATCCTGGCAGGGCTTAGTGCCTGCTGGATCTCTACATCCCAGACACTGAGGAAGAACCTCCTTTGGGGAGGGTTTTTGTACTCTAAACCACTGTATTTGGAAGCACGCTTAGCTGCTGCTTGAATTACCCAGTTAATGGAAGAGTTTAGAAGCAGAAGGGGTTTGAGCAGGGATCATTGTGCCCACAAGAGAGCGATCACTTGAGTCCATAGAAAGGAACAAACAACCCCTGGGAGCTCCAAATTAGGCAGAACATCATTTACTGAGCTTTGCTTTCAGCCCTGGTTGGGCTCTGGAGCGCTGAATGCCTCTGAGCTGTGTTTGTAGGCTGCAGACCAAAAGCAAGCTCGCTTCTCCTCCCACATTCCAGGGGTGTCACAAGTCACATGCAGGGTCTCTGGGAGAAGGGAGGTGCTGTGGCATGGGATGCTGTTGGATCTGGCTCGGCAGTGTGCTGGTGCTGTCCTTGATCTGCCTGCCCAGCCTTGCTGCTCAACGGGAGGTGCAGTGACGTGAGTGCGATGAGTTTGCTGCCCCTCTGGGTGGGATCTGAGGGTTAAACTGCATCAGATCTGGGTCTGAGGAGTCACCTTTGGGTGTGATGGGCTTTGCAAGGAACCTGGCCGTGTCCAGCCCTGCATGAGCCCTCCTGTTCCTTACTGCAGGGGCTCTGAATGTGTGAGGTGACTGCATCCATCGACACAGCAGGATGGGGACCCCTTCAGCTCAGGGAGTTATGGGGCAAGTGCTGCTCACAGCTGATGTGGCTCAAGCCTGTTGGGAAAGGATTCATCCCACAGCTCTGTGAGCTGATGGTCACCTTCAGACTCCTCTTAACAAATGCCATGGGCTGGAGCAGCCTGATAGAAACCTACAGCGGGTTGGGTTGGAAGGGACCATAGTGGGGTGGTGCTGCAGTGGGGGACAGGCACAGAGATATGGAGGACACTTTGGAGCAGAAGGTGTTCTAGTGCTGGGGGGACCCAGATTTGGGGCAACACACGTTCTCCTGTCCTTCCTTAAGCAGCGTGGGCTTTGAGAGCAAGGACCTAGGGTTGCTCAGCCCCATTCCTAAACATGGACACCTTGGTGGTGTCCCACTCTTTGAGGTCCAGGTCATGACTTACCTCTTCTCTGTCTACTCATCCCCATCTGCTAACGATGCTGTCCCAGAGCATCACTGGTCAGTTAGCAAGGGGGCAGTGATTGAAGGATAAAGGGATGATGCTGGCCATGGGAATGGATTCCTAGCTGTTGCTTCTCTCAGGGTTGGAGCTTTGGCTTGATGGCTCTGGGGGGGAACAGGGCAGCTCTGTGGGACCAGGAGTCAGTGGTGGTAAGAGTCTGTTCTGCCTGCAGGAGACTTGGAGATGTTGCCCACACATGTAGGGGCTGGTGTCTGCACACCTTAGCGCCAGTTTTGCAAGGGAGGAGGGCATGAACAACCGGATCTCCCCATCTGGCCTCCAGTATGGAGATGCCAACGCTCCTGTCACACTCATCCTAGGTGTGGGCTGTGCTGATCTCATCTTCAGGCTCTTTGGTGAGATCCAGGAGCAGCCTCCAGTCCATGCAGTGCTTGGGGAGGAGCAAGCTGGTTTCAGACTGGTGTGGAGCTCCCAGGGAGGACTGCAGGGGAAGGTGATCAGCTGCCCCTTCCAGAGCCAGATTCTGAACTTCTGAGCTGTAGAGTGGGCTCTAGCCATATCCCTTGCTCTGTGATAGGGCTAGACCATTGGGATGGTGTGATCATAGCACCTGGATCTCACCATGGGCCTCATTCCGTGTGTCTTGGCTGAACCCTCTCAGCAGTAGCTTTTGGCCAGGTGAACCAGGTACCACAAACATGGGCTTGTGAACTGTGCTCACCTCTGGCAGCATCACATGGATGTCATGGATTCCATGTTCTTTCTTCCCATCATGATGTGGTTTCTGATGTGTGGCTCCATGCAGTCAGAGCCTTTTGCCTAGAAGAGCTTTTGCTTCTGGTCTGTGGGGAATGAGCTAAGATAGAGGGGATCTGGACACACGGAGGGGCAGAGCTGTCACCCCTGGGTTGTCCATGCCAGTTGGCAGAGCTCTACCAGCTTCAGGGGAGTTGGGTGGGTTAATGGAGGGGAGATGCTGCTGGATCTGCTGGGATGGGCAGAGAGACGCTATGGGATGACAGGGGGTGTGGGTACTGAAGAGAGATGGGGGTTAAGATGCAGCCAGTGCTGGGGTTCAAACCTCATGAGCTCAGGTTGAGATGAGCTTACATAGTCCTTTTGCCTACAGAAGCAACCCAAGCAGGGTCTGTTGCCTTTGTAATGATATCCTTAGTACCAGGAGCCCATGTGGATAATAAAGCATCAGCTCAAGTCCGGGGAGCTGTTGGAAGCAGCAGGCTGGTTGCTTGTGTGAAGATGCACGGGCTAAGGCATCCTCCTGCCTTACAGTCCTGCAATTGCCATGGAGGGATGAGTGTTGCCCCATGCCTGATATTCCCACATTAGTCTGGCTCAGCAGTGTGCTTGGAGCATCCTGTGGGAGTTGCTCCACTGCATGGCATGGGGAGGCATCCCTTGGCATGAATTTGCATGGCCAGGCTTTCCTCCAGGCAACTCCTTTTTGCTGTGCTGTGCTTTCCATGTCCCATGAGGAGCTGTATTTCTTCCTCAGGTCTGTCCTTTCTCTTCAGCATGGGCTGCTGCTTCCCTGGGAAGGCAGGAGGGATGGGAGTAGATGAAGGGAGTGAAGCCACAGAAGCAAGGACTTCTCTCTAGGGATGCATGAAGACACAGGGCTTAATGCCATGACGCATCTTGAGCAGCCTTATTTCCCTCTTCTGTAGATCCTTTGGGACCCGTTTCCTAGATTCATTTATTTATTTACCTATTTATCCCCTCCCAAGACGTGCAGCGATAGCAGCTTTGGTTTGTTAGCTCAGGCTAAGTGTTTCTACTTCACCTCCAAGCTTCTGGGTCCTCTATCAGCAGCTATCTCACAGGCTGTTTCTCCAAGCAAGGACACTGGAGGTGTTTCTCCCCAGAAGTTCCATCCCTCACAGTCCTCATATCCACACTCTTTGACTGCCTCCAGACCAGGCATCATCCCTGTTCACTTGTTATGGGTGGACAGCGCTGCTTCTGATGGCAGTGACTGCCTGTCCCCATCACACAGCTCTGCTACCCCAGCAGCAGCACCAATCCAGACCTGTGCTGCAGCCTGCACAAGCCTCTGGCAAGGTGGCTATGGAAGCAGCTCGAGGCGCTGATGCTCCCAGCATATCAATTCTTCCATGTATTAAATAAAAGAGATAAATAAATCTAAGGCAATAATAGCCCAGAAAGTGATAGGCCAAGATCAGCAACAATAAATGGATAAACACTGAGCCTTTGGGGAGAAGCAGAGCTGTTTGATGCTCTTCAGTGCACATCTGAGCAGGCGCACATGGGCAGATGTGTGTACCCATACAGATGTGTGTACCCATACAGATGTGTGTGCCCACACATGTACATACGTCTTTGTGCCATACAAGCCATATACATGTATGGTCACAAACTTCCTCTGCAGAAGTAGCTTTGCTTTTCCCTCATTGTCCAAATTTTCCCTGTGGCATTAAGCTCCTGGATAGCCCAGATTTGGGGGATGTGGGATGAAGGCTCTGCTTGTGGGGTGTGAGATGTTGGTGTGGTGCCTGTTCCAATAGTGCTTGTGGGGTTAAGGTTAAAAATCACTGTGGAGCCCACAGTGCTCTCCCTTGGTGGCCAGCAAGGAGGGATGGGGAGCTTGCATGGGTCAGCCAGGGCCAAAGGCTGTTGGTGTTTTCTACGAAGTGTGGAGGTGATGGAGATGTTGGAGTTGCTTGAGATACTGTGAGATGTGCCTGCTGAACGTGTGATGCTTGGGTAACAGGGACCACGGACCCATCTCCCACCTTCTGAAAGGGACTGTGGGAAGATACTGAGGCAGGATGTGAGAGCTTCAGGTGGAGATAAACCTGCCAGCAAGTTGTTCTGGATCTTGTAGGGTTGCAGGTTCTTGAGGCCAAATGGAGCTTGTCTGGATCTGGATCTAGAATGGGGAGACCTACAGGGAGGGGTGCAGAGACTCAGTGACAAGAAAACCTGGCCACACCTTCCCCATTCGTTGCCTTTGCCATTGTTCCTGCTGTTCCTGTGTAACCAGCTCCAGCCCCACTTGTCCCAGAGATCTCCTCTGGCTGGACCAGTCTGTCCCCATCCCTCCTCAATACCTGGGGCTCCTCCACAGAGCCCAGTGCATAGAGCCCCACAGAACTGGATGATATGGGAAATGCTCCTTGGCTTGGGAGTTACCAGTTAATGCAGAGATGAGTTCAGAGGCCCCTTTGCTGGTGCAGACGGTCTGCATTGCAGATTTGGGTCTCTGTCTTTAATTGTATTGGGCATGTGTGCTAATGAAGGGATTAAGGCCTGGAAGGGTGAGCAGTGCAGGCCAAATTTTCCTTGCCTATTTCAAGGTCTTGGTTTTATAATACTCTCCCTCTCTCTTTCCCCTCCCTCATCCCTGTCCTTTGCCTGGAGCAGCCTCCTGGTTTGCCCTGCATTGGAATCTGGTGATGCAGATCCCCATGCTGGGTATGGACCACTTGCCCCACACCTCCTTCTCCCACCAGCTGGCCAAGCCTCACCCATTGCGAGGGCCACAAGGACCTTTTGCATGAATCTGGGCACAGAGGTGATGGAGGAGGAGCAGGGCACAACCTCTGTGTGCAGCACATGGGCTGCAAGCAAGGCTTGGGGGAAGCGTCAGCTCCAATAAACCCAGCAGAGAGGTGGATGGTGACTGAGACCTGTGCCATGGGTCCAGTTACACCGGTAGACCTGGTCTTTGCTTGATGAGGTTGACATAAATGACAATGGAGACTGGAGCTGGGGCAAGAATAGAGCAAAGCTCAGAGGATGGCAAGGGAGAGAGCATCATCTCCATCAGCCAAAGGAGCTCTTGTTCTGGAGGTGCCAGGGTTAAGAGTAGAGACCACGTCTTTGGGTTGTGATTCTCTTTTCCAGTAAGAGCAGTCCTGGAGGAGTCAGCAGGACTCGGACCAGGCACACGTCCCGGTGTGCCAACATGCTTCCAGGAATGAGCATGGGGCTGCATTTCTCGGTTGTTATGTGGCAGGGAAGCAAATCAAGAAGTGATGACAAGTGCTTGGCATCGTGATGGCACACAGTGTCCTGGCACAAGGGGCCTTGTGCAGTTAGCGAGAGGAGTACAGACAAGACCAGCACTGCCCTGTGAGTTGAGATATTTGGCACCTTGCTCGGTGGCAGCCGACCTCACTGCAGCCCAAAGGATGGGATGCAGGTCTCCATGGAGCATGGTCCCATCTCCTGATGTTCCATAGTTGCGAACAGGCAACCCTGTCACTCCTGCTTGTCTCTGCCTGTTCCTGCTCTGCACACACAGCATGAGGCTGGCACAGCGGATGTGGGAAGGGAGAAGTGTTTCAGCAGTGGGCTGAAGGGAATAGGGTGTCTTTGTTGCCTGTGGCTCTAGTTCTGGAGATGCTCTTCCCTCCCACTGCACCTCGTGCTCTGCTTCCCAGGCTCACAGACACAGGTTTGACTCTTCCAGAATATGGGACTGATCCTGAATTTCACCTCCCCAGTGGGGAATCACAGCAGTCACAGGACTCGGGATAAAAAGCATCACGACCCTCAGCAAAGCTTTAGCAGAGAGTGCTGAGCTTTGGCAAAGGGCTTCAAGGTGATAAACCCCACACAGAAGGAACCATCCCACAGCACCCAAGTGCCTTTGGTTGCTCTGAACATGTTGGCTCCATGGCAAGGTGCCCCATGGCTCTGGTGAGCCTGGGTTCCTGATGTGGGCAGCCTCTATCTGCTGGGGGTCTGGTGGGCAGCCTTGCATGGGGGTCTGTGATTGTGACCCAGGTAAGAGAGGGCTTCAGCAATCCCTGTGCTGAGCTGCTGGGGTAATGTTGCTGCTCTGGTCCCCCAGTTCAGTGTCCATACCCCTGAGAGGAGAGAAGGGAAGCTTTGTTTCCCTCTGATTTTATATGATGAAATCCAGAGCTGCAGAGTCCAGCTGTGAGAGCTGCAATGGGATGCAGAACTAGCAACCCTTTCCAGGTCTGAAGGTGATCTTCCAATGCATCCGAAAGATCCCCAGGGTTCATTAGCACCAAAATATCTGCAGATGAATATAACAGGCAGCATCAAACATCAGGGCTATCTTTTGTACTGCTGAATAAGCTCACAGTAGGGATTAGAGAGCCTTGCCCTGTGCTGGGTGAATGTCTGAGCTGTTTATAGGCACTGGTTTACAAAAGCAAAGTCCTGGGCCTCCATTAACACTAAAAAGCCATCAGGCCAGGCAGGATTGTTTAGCCTGGCTGTCCTGTTTGTGTCACTCATCCCACCATTCCCTCATGGATGCATCCTTGGCCATGGTGTCACACTGGGGAAGTTGTGGGCAGTTCTGGCTACCCCTGGGGTAAGGAGATGACAATGGGTCAGAGGGATCTGCTTGAGCCCTTGCTGTGATCCAGGGCAGTGTCAGTGTCTGTAGTGGGTTCATGGTTGCCCAAGCACAGGTCAGGCTAAGGGAGTGCTTCTGATGCTGGGAACTGTGGCCAAAGTGAGATTTGATGAGCACCTTCCCTAAGGGAAGCAGAAATGGGATACCCTGGCTTCCTGCAGCCTTGTGTCTCTTGCTGCTGATGGTAGATAACATTACTTGAGTTAGTAGCAATCTGCTCCAGTCACGAGAACAGCATCGATTTACACAGGCTGGAGACCTGGAATCGATCTGCATCTTTATCAGCTCATCTCAGCTGACAGGAGCTGCAGGGAAGCTCTGTCCTGGGGATGCTGTTGTTGGTTGCTTCAGCCCCTCAGGTCTTTGCTTGGTCCTGCAAGGTCATGCTCCTGCCTGCAAAGATTGGAGGGATGTTCTCCAAGTGAAAGCTCTTGCAGGGATTGCAGTTCCCCCACACCAACCCTGCAGGCTGCTAACAGTCAGGGTGCTTTGTGGAAGATGCAGGCCAATTCCAGCAAGGCTTTGCCTTCACTTTTCTCCCTCCCTCTCCTGCTTCCATTTGCCTCTGAGCTGGAGGGGTGGAAGGGATAAATCCCAGAGCATTCAGATGCCAGGAGCAACGTGATGGCTTTTTTTGCCTTTGACGTTCCTTAATGAGAACAATTGGACCATGCTGGCTTTTGAAATCTTCATTCTCCCTTTGGATTTATCAGTGTGTGGGGATGCTCTGTTGGAAAACGCTTGTCGGGCCCTTCGCAGAGGAAGCTCTTTAAGGCTCTTTCATCAGCTCACCTCTTTGTGGGGCTCTGGCTGTGCAGTTTGCTCTGCCCTTCCTGGCTGCTGGTTTCTGAGCTTGGCAGGAGCCACTTGGAGCTGGGTCAAAGCCTTTGCTGTCTGTTTGAATGGGTGGCATAGTCCTCTCCAGTGAAGAAGTCCAAGCAGGGCTGGACTTCTCATCTGGAGAGCAGGAGCTCCTCAATTGAATATCAGCAATCCTTTCCAGTTTGATGGGACTGCCTCTATGTGCTTTCATGAGTGTTCCCCTCTGTTCAGCAGTTGCCTCCCTTTAACTCCTGGCTATTCCCTTTCTAATGCAGCCCAGGAGCTAGAGCCAGGTTATAGGTGAGCTCCCCAGCACTGTGGCTTGGCCATCTGGAGATGCCAGCAGTGTAGAGCAGGCTGCAGCCACCCGTACCCCGAGCTGTGGATGCTCATATCCCCACCACAGCCAAGATTACTCTGGAAGGATTTGATTGCACCAAACCAGGCTGGCTCCTGGGTCCCTTCCAGTCTTTGGGTTCCTTGTCACTGAGCAGAAGAGTGACAAAAACTCCCCAAGAGCTTGTTCTTGGTTTTGCTGTTAACCTCAAGCTGAGCTATGGGGCGAAAAGGCACAGTCCTTGCTAGGAAAAGCATCCTGTGCAATTCCTCCTACTTCCTTCTCCTCCATGCTCTTGCTTGCCAGCAGACAGGAAGCTCAGAGCAGCAAAGGGGGTTGGTTTCACAGGTTGCCACTGCTGGAATGGAGAAACAGAGCAGCTTTGGGCGAAGCTGGAGCTCTCTTGCCAAAAATGGCATGAATAATTCAAGTCCTCAAGGAGGTGTTTGCTGATTTGGAAGGATTTTTGATGCAAAAGGCTGAAGGGTACCACCTGAGCAGAGCAATGCATTCATTTAATGCTGTCTCTCTTAATGCTACCTATTTCTATGATTCTCTTTTCCACTGAAGCTGCAGCTGGACATGCTGCCTGGCAAGTGCTGGGCTTTGGTGGTGATGCCACTGTCTGAGCAGGAGGCTTATCCAGAAATGATCCCTTTTCAGCCCAAGAACAGACAGCACCAGGCTCCAGCTCATCCCCTCTGACCCCAGAAGGACTCATCCTTTCTGCACAATGTGGTGCAATCCAGCCCTGTTTTTGTCCCAGGCAAAGCACAGTCAGCAATTCATAGCAAGCAGGCTTGGGATGGGATGGGATGGGATGGGATGGAGTGCTCCTCTTGCAATTGTTATCTTCTTCTTGGGTTTTCCCGTATTCCACCAGACATTAGAAATATGCTTAGAAACTGGGAAGTGATGCAGAAGTGTGGGAGCAGGGAACCTTGGCAGAGTTTTTTCTCGGTGGCCTGGTTCCCTGCCTGAGATGCATCCTTCTGCAGAGCCCTGTGTGTTCCAAACATCACTCCCACCCAGCTGGAGGAAGCAGCAGGACTTGAGAGAGTTAAGAAGGACCCGGGGTGCTGAGCTGGATTTGATTAGCAAAGAAAGGGAGCGCACTCTTCCCAATGCATAAGGCTGCTATAAAGTGATCAATTGTTCTTCGGGTCTGCTGGGACAAGATGAGAAGTGATCAGCTTAATCTGGAGGTAATGAGATTTAGGTTAGAGATGAGTGAGATGCAGATGGGCGACGGAGTGCTGGGACAATCCACTCCAGCTGAATTTTAACAAAGCTCCAGGCTGGTTTCAGCATCCTTGGACTCCTTTCAGTGCTGGGGGCAGGTGGGTTTTGGAGATGCTCGTGCTTTCATCAGCTCCTTGTTAAAAATCCTTGTTGGTGCCAGCTCTACATGTGCAGACCCACTGTGCTGCAGCAAGCCAAGGGAGCTGGGCAGCCTGGGGTGGGCAATCCAACCCTTACATGTTTGCAGCCATCATGGTGGAATTCAGCTCCATCACCTACAGAAACCACAGAACAGTTTGGCTTGGAAGGCATCATAAAGCTTATCCAGTTCCTACCCCCTGCCAGGGGCAGGGACACCATAGCCAGGCACCAGTCTGCATGTTGCTGCACATGAATGGTGGCAAGCAGGACAGCAAGCCAAAGAAACAACTTAAAATCACTTAATTGCAGCAATGGATTTCTTTGCAGTAGCTTATTTGCCCACTTGCTAAATAATTAATGTAAAAGCCTGGTAATTAAATGCTAAAGCCCTGATTCGCTTTGCATTGTTTAAAGTTCTATTACTATTTAAATCCAAGAAATTACCAAGTAATTTAATTGCTAATTAGCAGTAATACAGTTACTTCCCATCTTATAAGCATTAGTCAGCATTTATGTGTGTTGTTTGCAGAGGGCATAAACACTCGTGCTCTTTTTTCAGCAGCTATCTTGTAAGCTTATCGAACATTTGTGCTGATGGAAGGCCTGTGGCACATCTGCTTTTAATGGCTATTCAAAACATGAATTAAAATGCAGATCCAAAGGCACAGGCTGCCTGTGGAGTTTTGCTCCCCATCTTCCTCCTTCCTTTCCCTGCTGAAGGTTCAGTGGACAACAGCCCCTGCATCACTTACAAGCTCTTTTGCTGTATATAGCCTTGAGTGCACTGGTATTGAAGGTCCTAGAGCTAGAGAACAGGCCTGAGCATCCAAGATGTTGTTTTCAGGTTAGGAGTGACAAATAGGCTAAAAAGGCATTTTCTAATCCCTGAGAGCTGAGCTTGTTGAGAAAGGCCCTGGAGGAGGCAATGAGATGTGCTGGGATGTTTTGAATTGTGCAGAGGCGTCAGGAGGAGGGTGAATAAGACCTAAGATGCAGGGACTGAGGAGGGCCAAGGAGATGCTGCGAGGGCTGGATGTGCTCTGCTCTGGAGCCAGGCTGAGAGAGCTGGGCTGGGGCAGCCTGGACAAGAGAGGGCTCCTGAAGGGGAGACCTGAAAGCAGCTCCAGTGCCTAAAGGGGCTGCAGGAAAGCTGGAGAGGGGCTTGGGACAAGGGATGTAGGGCCAGGCCAAGG
>JBCJKH010063799.1:0-10070 GCA_039877255.1 Loriculus beryllinus
GCTGCCAAGTGATGTACCAGTGGAGGTATGAGATTTTCCCTCAGTATTCCTGTATCCCATGGCCCTCATCCCATAAGAACATTGAGGTCATATGTCTGGAAGGATTTGATCATCCATATATCAAGATAGTGTTGTGCTAATGACAGCAGACCGTGGTGACACAGGTTAATTTCACAGCCTTTAACAAGTAAATGAAATAAGTTATAAACCGGATTATTGCCACACTGGCTTGTGCGCATGCTATATATCATGTTTTGGAATCATAGAATTGTAGAATAGTTTGGGTTAGAAGGGATCTTTAAAGGTCATTTAGTCCACCCCCCTGCAATGAGTGGCGACATTCTTAACTAGACTAGGTTTCTTAAAACCCTGTCCAGCCTGACCTTGAATGTTTTCTTGAGTTTTGTCCTACAAGATCCAGAAGACAGCTTTCAAGCTTGTGCAACATGATACCTTCAAAGTACTAACTTGCAAGTAACTGTAGCTAGTTAATAAAATGTTTGGTTAATGGGAATCTATAGCTGTCAAGTTTGATTGGATTAAAAGGGTAATTGATGGGCTGCCAGCTTTAAAGTGAGCTTTGGCTCCTATCAAGGCACAGTGCAATTGCAATTCCAAGTGCTTCTTGAGAGATCTTTGAGAAAAATCCTGGGGTTTCTCAAGAAAAAATATAAGAATGATGCATCGCAGAAGGATTAGATCTTCCACACTCTTTTCCCCTGTTTTCCCCAGCATTTTCTGAGAGAAGACAGTTACCAGTCATGTTGTTCTTGAAGCATCTGAGTGAGGATTCTCTGAGGAGTAGTAGTACGTTGTGTGGATAGTGCAGCTCTGTTGTCTCTGCTGGAATATATATTGATTTGAAGCAGTGTGGAAGATGACTAAACTGTAAACAGGGAATGTACTACCTGAGCAGGAAAAAAGGTGTGGAGCTTAATATCTGGGTAATGTGTTCATGCTTTCTTGTCTTGATTTAGTCTGTTAGTCTGCTGCCAGCCTTGTATCTTTTTGTTTCAATGGACTTTATTGATCACTTTTTTAAATGGCAGGTTTTTGAATTTTGTGAAGATCCGCATGTAGGTAAGTTCAGCTCTTCTAGATCTACTGCTTTTATATTATGTTGTATATTCGATAAAAGAGGGTGATTAACTTGGAGCAAGTTAATACAAAGTTGTTAGGGGATTGCGGAACATCGTCTTCCAGTTGCAGCTGAAGAAGTCACTGATAACTGTATAGCCCCAAAGTGCTTGAGCCTGCCCTCTGTAGGTCAAAATGATCTGGGTCCTTTTACACCATTTCAAAATAAGTCTTTTACTTAATTACCAACAGTGAACCAGCAGACTTGGATGGATTTTCTAGAGAACGAGGATACAGAAAGATGTGGTAAGATTTCCTGTAGATCTCCTTTGCAGAGGCAGATCTGATAGGATCTTGCAGGGAAGGAATAAGTTGTTCTCCTCCTCATCTGGTGCAGCTTGAAGCTGAAGAAGAGTTTTTAATCTGCAGTCCTGCTGTAGGCTAGTAAAGCAGCACTGTTATTTTAATAAAATGGTTTGCCTGAGAATTTTCAGCATTGCTTTACTTTCATTCTCATTGTCACACAAGAATAAGCTTATGTGCTCTCCATTTAAATTCTGCATTTTCTTTGGCTCCAAGTTGGAAGCAGAATGTGTGCCTTAAGCATCCATTTTTTGCTTTTTAAGCTCTCTTTTTTTTTTTTTTTTTTTTTTTTTTGCAAAATTAATACCACTCAGTTAAAAATATTTCAGATCATACCTGGAAAAATACCTTTATGTTCTGAAAAAGGCCAGGAGTCTGCTGGAGTCCTCGATGAAAGAGCAATAGGGAAAGAGTACTGAAGACAATAGAAAAGGTATTAATTTTATGCACACAGAAAATCCTGGGGTTTATATGGATTAGTATTCAAGGCACAACTTGCAGTGTTGTTCTTTTTTTGTTTTTGGTTTTTTTTTTTTTTGATCCTGAATATATAGTAGCAACATCAGCTATAAGCAGGTAGAAATTGGAGTTTAAGACTGAATTAGTAGGATAGCTGAGGAGAAAATGGCAAAGCAAGTGGGAATGATGAAGAGATAGAGGAAAATGACCAGTGGGAAGAAAAATGTAATTAGTTATCCTTAGAGTACACCTGTTCTTGTCCTGCTTGTACTCATTGGTAGCAGCCTTTTAAAAGAAACTGCTATAAATCACCTGAACTACAATGGGTTATGCTAAATTGCTCCAGCTTTTACAAACCTTTCTTGCATGATCTTGCCTCTAAAGCCTTCTGAGGCAGAGTGCTGGTGAGATGTGCTTGTCTGTACACATTTTTACTACCACTTTAAAAAGAAAAGTTGGCAAACCCTAAAAGAAAACTAATTACAGCTTTACAGTGGAGATCTTATTGCGATTGTGGATGACATTGCCTTTTGTTTTTGGAGTAAAAAATAGAAATTAGTGGGGAACTGTTAATTAGGAAGCAGGGACTACATTGTGGCAATGGCTCTTAAATTATTACTTCAAGAATGTCACTTGCTGGCGATTCAAGATACAGTGATGACAGGGGAGGGTTATTCCAGATGGATGCAAGAGATTAAACAGCATGCAGAAGAAACGAGAAAGATAAATGCATGTTGGGGAGAGAAATAGCACGGGCAGAAAGAGAGTTTAAAGAGAATGAGATAAAAATCAACCTATTTCTCAGTATTGAGGCCAAGTTGGCATCCTCTTGACTCATTAAACTGTTCTTTTGAATCCAGAAATTGGCTCTATAAAATGTCACATCATCAAACAGCAAAAGGACCTTAAGACAGGGGGTCAAAGCTAACAAACTATAAGCAAAAGCTCTAGCTATTTTAGTTCTGCCCATTCAGTATAGCTTTAAGTTGGAAACTTAATTAACCATTTTTGTGTTTTGCTGATGATTGTATATATGCTGTATTTCCATTCTTATGTGGCAGCAAGCAGGGTGATCATTTAATCTTAATGTATACAGAATCACAGAATGATTGAGGTTGGAAGGGTACTTGCGGAGTCCATGAATTCCAACCCCTTTCTCAGAGAAGGGTGAGCACACAGTTGGTTCCTCACGACCATGTCTGGTTAGGTTTAAAATGCCTCCAGGGGTAGACTTCGCCACCTCTTTGGGCAACCTGTGTCAGTGTCCAACCAACTTCATCACAAGAAGATATTTTCTTCAGGTGAAATTTGCTGTATTTAAATTTGTGTCCATTGCCCCTTGTCCTCTCACTGGGTACCACTGAGGAGAGTCTGGCTCTGTCATCTTTACTCTCCCCATCAGGTATTTATATATATGGATACACCCCTTTAAGCCTTCTCCTCACCATGCTGAGTAGTCCTAGCTCTTAGCCTCTCCTTGTTTCTCAGATGTACTAAATCATCTTTGTGACCCTTTGCTGTACTTGCTCCAGTATCCCTATATCTCTCTTGTGCTGGGGAGTCAAGACACTCGACCCAGCACTCCTGGTGTGCCTCATCAGGACCAAGTGTTGCAGCAGGATCTGCTACCTTGACCTGTTGGTGTCACTATTCCTAATTTAGCTTGAATGTAGACATGTCTGTAAACTGAAGCGCTTCAGTGCTTCTTGAGAGCTTCCACCACGTGGCTGTTATGCCATAAACCAGGCAGTGCTGTGTGAGCTGGTAGTTTTCCTGCTGCTCACATGCCATGTGTTGACTCTTCAGGAAGCTGACAGAAAGGCAAATTGTGGTTTCAGCTTCTACCTGTGCTCAGCTTCCTAAAGGCAAACTTCAGTGCCCGGATCTGTTCTGAACAGATTCGGGTACCAAAAAGCGTGAAGTGGCAGGATGTCAGGGATCTGGGAGAGGTGAAGCATGGCCAGAGCTCCACACAGATGACAGTGCTGTAGAGGGAAAGGTTTTCCTGACATTAACATTTAAAATTCTAATGGCCTGTGAACTTATTTTGAGCAGTGCTGACCAGCCTGTGAACAATTTTTTCCTTATCTCAAAGTCCTTTCTCAAGGGAAAACACGTAGAAAATGCTTATTCATTTGGGATTTATTGCAGTATTGAGGCTTGCATCTTAAGAGTGTCCCTCTGGTCCAGATCAGTCCATTAACTCATAGTACATTTCCTATAAGCTTCTGTATTACCTTTTAAAATTTGTAATTATTTATTATTATTTTTATCTTTTTAATATCTTTTTAATATTATTTTTAATTTTTATTCATGGCTGGTATGCCTTCCCTTTTAACTTCCATTTTGATTGGGAATTAACAATGTATTCTTGTCTTTTTTTTTTTTAATGTTTCTTTTTATCAATTGGAGTTCTATTCCTTTGCTTTAAGTCCATCCCAGAAAAAAAATCCCCACAGGGAACTAGCTGAGGAATGTACAGAATTTATTACTCCGGTTTGCTTTGAATTGGCAGTTGGGTAAGAAATTTTTTCGAAGCCTTTGTTTTTACATCCGAAAGAGAAAGATGCTTCTGTCACTTTCTTCCTGGTTTTCTGAAGGAACTATGTGTTTGATAGTTGCCAAATGCTTACATTATAATGTTGATGATCTAAATCAGGGGAAAAAATATTACTATTACTGAATTAGCAAAGATTAATATTGGAAGTAAGAGGTGGGGTTTTTTTATTTTTTTTTTTAATCTATATAAATTCCATAGGAACTAATAAACTTGTAAAATGTTGGCTCACTAACTTCTTGATGTAACTCTTCAAATGATGGTAACTAGGAATTCCAACATATTTTGGTGAAAATTTAAGAAAAAACATTTATTGAAATATGTGAGAAATAGATCTTACTTTTCTGATTGTGGTCTGCCTCTGTTTTTCCTAAACTGGTATTGGCAATTTGAGAACTAACTAAGAGTTTCTGCAGAAAGCCTGTGATATGTAAGATCCATTATACAATACTTAAAAAACTGTGCTAGGCTGAGTTAATCAGTAAGATTTGTTCTCTGGCTCATAGCTAAAATGAGTTATTGAAATATAAATATTTTGTTTTGCTGTAGTTGAAGTGCTTGTAAATTATATCAGCATCTTAAAGCAGTAGTGTTGGTTTTACAATTAAAACGAAGGTGTCACCTTAGCATAGGAAAACCCGGCAGAAAACTTGTTGAAGTGGTATAAGATCTAATAGCCTTGTTGGAGGTCAGTAGAAAACTGCAGGTTTGGTTTCATTAATCAAGTCTTGGTTGAAATGAACACAAGTGCATTAAAACTGTGATGTGATAAACTATTTCTGCAAAAGGAGCTCTCTTATAATATTAACATTTGTATTTAGCACAGGAAACCCAAACTGATGCAAAATACTGGTACCTAATGAAGCCTTAACCTCTTCTTTTGTCCAAAGATAAGAAGCAATTAGCAAAGGAGTTTAAAATACTTTGCACTTGTTTTCATAACTTAATTTCATTTTGTTATGTCCTCACGTCTTCACTTTTAGGCTCCTTATGTTTGAAATAGTACATTTTTAAAAAAAAAAAAAAATATTATTTGTATTTCAATAACAACAACAAAAAATAGATTAAAAAGATTTTTTGGGGTAACCTGGAAGTGCTGTATGGTAAGTGTTCAATTTTTTTCTGTTAAGAACATTTTCTGCATTGCTCAGTGAAAATAAATTACTCTAAGCAATTTCTGCTTATGTTATCTCAAAACTGGTGAATTACAATACAGAGCAAAATGTTGACAGAGCATCTTTGTCTTTACATCCACAGTCCTTATTTTTTTTTTTTTTTTCATTGCACTCCTGTATTTCTGTCTGTGCTGGTGGGATAGTTCTCTGACAAAGATTAGCTGCTCAATATTTCATTTTGCCCACACCACCTCTGCTTCAGATTACCTGCATCCAAATTCTGCAGTGTGTGCAGAATTGCTTGTTTCCACAAAGCTGCTCTGAGGTGCTTCTGTCATTGTATCTGCATACTTCAAACTATAATGAATTTATTCTACACTGTTTCTGTAAGATTAGACAGCTTTTTATTGTCTGTTTACAGAAGGAGAATTGAGTTATGGAATGATTAAGGCTAAGTCAGTTGAACTTCCAGGTCTTCGTGTGCACTGTGGAACACATAGATCTGATTTTTCATGGCACTTGATGTTTCTGTAGCCCTCTCCAAATAATGACAAACTTGGTAGTGGTTGTGTCATTCCTTATGCTCCCCTTCAAGTCTGGTCTAAAATATGTTTTTAGAATATGTATTGTCCATTATCTTAGGCAAATTCCATAGTCCTTTCTGCCAAGAGAAGGCTTTGTTCCAAGGCTTAGCCATCTTTCCTTTATGTGATCAGTGTTGTTACCTCTGTAGGAGTTGCAAATGCTTAGCTCTTCTGCAAGAAAAAGCCTCCATTCAGCATCTGCCAAGGACAAGCCCCACAGCTGTAGTTTGTAGATACTTTTTGGCTCAAATGATATGGGAGATCCTGTATAACTGTCTTGATTATTCTGTGGACCCAGATTTACTCACTTTCTGTCCATCCTTCCTCCCATGCATCCTTCTGACCTTTTATTAAATACATAATCCACTGTATCTTTTTATTAATAATTTATTAACCTTTATAATTTATTTTTATAATTATTATTATAATTTATTATCCTTTTATTAAACATGTCATCCAGTAATCTTTTCATATGTCATGTATTGAGTCTTAAGATCCAAAATTTGTGTAGTTAACTGTTACCTTCTATGTTTGTGATGGAGATAGAAAATGTAGGAGCCTTTTAGACTTCACAACTGTTCACAATTGCATCTTTTGACTCCTGGCTACTTCCCACTTTATTTTGTTTCCAGCTTCTACCACTACAAGTGTTCCGAGGTAAGGGAAGAGCAGGATACAAAGTATTGACAGGTGACTGATGTAAGAAGATACCTGTTTCCTTGGCGCTTCTATACTACTTTTCTCTAACCTGCGTTTGTGTTTGCTGCCTCTGACACCTTGTCTCATCTCTGCATGCCAGTGAGACGCTGTTGCAGCACTGCGTGCGCAGTTCTTGTGCCATTTGCTGCAATGGCTCCTGGTAAAGAGGATGAGCAACCATTAAGTGAAATCCAGCTTAGCTGCTTCAGCTTAGAAGTGGAACACCCTCAGTAGCTCTCTGGGACTAGTGCATGCCTTATTCAAAGGATGCGTGGATAGCAGGTAAAGAAGTATATGATCATTTTCTTCATTTGCAGTCAGAAGAAAAGAGTTCTACAAGCTTCCCCAAAAGGATGCCCATCAGTAAGATTATCTCCTGCCACCTGTTTTTCCATTTTAAAAAAGCTGCTAACTTAATTACATTTTCAGGACAATAGCAGCCACGCTGCTTCAGATCAAGGAGTCTGGTTAGCCTAGTTAGCAAAACTGTATTTACCTTACATAGAATTAAAAGTCTATAAGCTGTGTGCAGTGAAATGCTGAAGTACTTACTGGGAAGGGAGAAGAATATGGAAAAGCTCAAAAATATTTCTTGCTTCCAAAAATCAACACTGGGAGAAGGGAAATGATAAGGATGGAGAAAAGCCTGTATATTTTGATGTATGTATGATGAAATTGTGCAATAAAGTACAGACTGTGTTACACATAGATAAAGTCGTATGAACCCTCCCTGCTTTTTTTTTTTTTTTTGGTGATCCTTTCTGAGGAACAAGTATTTTAATATTGCTGGGGGCTTGTGGTTCCTGGCCCAACCATAGTGATATGGCTAATGACAGAAGTAAGATTATTCTGCTGCACTTTCAATCCATATCTTGTTTTCTGTTTCCATGGATATCTCAGATTCAGGAAGAAGGCTAATGTAGAATTAGCATTTCCCAATGTATGAATAACTTTACAAGAAAATTTCTGTTGAGCTTAATAAATGATTCCTCCTTTTTAAAGAATCTGTATTTGTAGCTTCAATACTGTATTATTAGCACTAGGACTATATTGATTTATTTTCACTAATATTTTTGTAGTGTAAAGTAATATGATTTAATAGCGCAATATTCTGAATTGCATGGAGCTATAAATCCAATACAATAGCTACTGGTAGCATCCTTTATAGAGCAAAACTTAGTGAAGGCGTTTGGCTTTGAGTTCAGTTGGTCATGGTACTTAATTGTGGCTATCACTGTAGTCCCTCTCACAGGAGTTGAAAAACTTAACTGTTATTGAAAATACATTGCAGCACACGTAATAATTATTGTGGTGTTGCACGTTTAAAAATCTTGTTGAAATAAAGTACTATAATTATTCAGTTTTATTCACAGAAGCGGGTTTTATCTTTTATTACATAAGTACCCACGGATCTCGGAGTTTGTTCTGTGACCTTATGGGGTTATTCATCTTGTTTCTTGTATGCACTACAGCTTGTGTACTTTAATCTGTATTTGCTGAGAAGCTGCCAAATTGCCTCTTCTGCACCAAACTTTCTTTTTTTTTTTTGAGTGTAATCCATGTTCTGATTGATGTATTAAAGGTTTTGTAGAAAAAAAAATTAAGCCATCTGTATCAGCATTTGCTTATGAATCATATTTTATGCTATGTTCATTAAATATATGTTACAACCTTATAAACATTCAGCTGCTGCATATAAGAATATATACTTAACTGAGTGCTTAAATGTGTTTTAGCATGTTAGGATGGGCTAAATGAGGTGCCTTTTTCATCTGCGTCTTCCTTCTGTTTGTTGAACTGGCTTTGAGATCCAACTACGTAAAGCATTGACAAATTGAAGGAGATTAAATAAATCTGATTTATTTAATTTTCTTGTGTGTGTAGGTAGATCTGAAGGACTGAGAAAAAGGAAGCTGCTTACAGTACAGAAAGTCTTTTGAAACACTGGAATAACTGTTGCTGATATGCGATCTGATTCTGCACCAGAGGATTGATTGAAAAAAAGAAATTGACTTCAGCATCACTAGAGCTTGCGTGAATGAAGTCAGTGCTAAGCCTTGATGACAGAAGAATGCACCCAAATTGCCCTTTCAGATCTTAAGTACTGATGTAAAACCAGAGTTCACAATTTAAAAATTCAATGGGAGACAGACTTCTTTCCACAATTACATCAGTAGCAGTTTTGAAACTGCTTTGCTGCGTGAGGTTGCACACTCTCCTGTCTCCCTCATAAGAACATTAGTGACAAAAATAAGCAATTTTATCCTGAGTTTGTAAAATATTTGCTTAGGCAAATTTGAAACCAGTATTGCTGGAATATAGGTGTCTAAGTCAGGAAGGAAAGATACCAAAACAGATCAGGTGGAAGACATCACATAAAGCAATGATACATTAGATTGTACTTTGAGATAATTCAGTGTAATCTGGTTATTCATCAAGACTTTGCTTCAAACTTTTCTAAGAGGCAAAATGTTTTAGTTTTTGTTAAAATATCAGAAAAAATGTATATTTTAAGAAGTCTTGAAATTAGCCAAATATTTGCTGTGTGTGTACACATATGTATATGATTTCCACTTTCTTCCTTATTTATAATGAATTTATGGAGTTTTCCTCATTGGTATAATTTGCTATGCTGTAAGCCTGAGGTAGAATCACAACTCCCTTTTTATTATGCTGTACAAATTAATATTTATAATGAGGCAAAAGTAACTCTGTAGACTAAAACGTTGATATAAAATCCTTCGTGTACTTGAGAACCATATTACTTTTTCCTTAAAATCTTGGTGTTGTTGATCTCCTGTAATGTGCTCCCTTTTCTGTTTCACAGTGCTTTCTCAGCCTCTGATTTTGTGTGAGTTGAGTGAGGATGTGCTCCAGATAAGTGCAGTCTGCTCAAGAAAACATGACAGTGTTGCAGCCCCGTATACTGCTGTGGACAAGGCAGTGGGATTCAAGAAAGGTGTTAGATCAGCTGGTTTAGGGAAAAGAAACAGATAATAAGACATCTAAGAAAAGTGATCTTTTGAGAAGTCTGAACAAATTGTGCCTATTTACTGCTGGAAGGCAGATGACAGGAGAGAGGCAATAATGTGCTTCCTGTTCATAGTGCACAGGACAGTAAGCTTAAAACTAAAGGAATGTGGGTTAGATATTAAACAAAAAGGGGGGGGGGAGCAAGCAGGAAATAAAGGCAGAGGACTTCATGAGACAATAATA
>JBCJKH010063806.1:0-21280 GCA_039877255.1 Loriculus beryllinus
AGAAAGTTGGGGCTGTTCAGCCTGGAGAAGAGAAGGCTGTGTGGAGACCTCATAGCAGCCTTCCAGTATCTGAAGGGAGCCTACAAAGATGCTGGAGAAGGACTCTTCATCAGGGACTGTAGTGACAGGACAAGGGGGAATAGGTTCAAACTTAAACAGAAGAAGTTCAGGTTAGATATAAGGAAGAAGTTCTTTAATGTGAGGGCAGTGAGGCACTGGAATGGGTTGCCTAGAGAAGTGCTGAATGCTCCATCCCTGGCAGTGTTCAAGGCCAGGTTGGACAGAGCCTTGGGCAGCATGGTCCTTTGCAACCCTACTATTCTATAAACACAGAGAGGGAAGACTCAATAGTTTTGCTTCTTCAAAGGCTAGGTTGGAAGTTTTTCAACTTTTTATGACTTTGAACCATGGAACCTCGCTGGCAAGAGCTGAATCTCTAGTTTGGACCAATTGAGTATTTCACAAAAGAAGACTGACTGGCTTCTTGTAATAGCTGAGTTACAACTCCAAGATTGACCAAAAGCCTCTTTTCTAAATTGACTAGCTCTTTCCCAAACATTTCCTAATAAAAAAATCCTATAATGTTCTGGAATATACTCTCACAGTTAAAAAGTACAACCATTAGGAAAGAAAAATAAGATACAATAATGTCCTTACAGGAAAAAAAAAACAACCCTGTTAAATGTAGCTCAACAGGTCTAAATAAAAGGATTTCAGTTTCTTAGGATCTTTCTTTTCTTAGGATCTTTTCATAGATTACAGAACACTTCAGCTATACGGATTCATGTTAACAGTATTTAAAGCAGATGAACCCTTTCTTATACCTTTCAGCTTTGGCTTTAGTGGGCCCATTGTATGTTTGTAACCACATTTTGTGCTTCACAGTTATAGACTAAATGTAGATACTTCTCAGCATGTAAAAGCAAAGAGAAAAAGAGAGAAAGAAAAAACATCCCACACCCCCCCCAAAAAAAAAAAAAAAAAAAAAAAAAAAAAAAAAAAAAAAAAAACAAAAAAAAAAACCAACATGATGGAACGAGAAGTATTCAGATTCTTCAGTTATTGCAAGATTCTGCTGCTTTATATCACAGAAGCTGTAAGAGCAGCCAGGGAACTAGATGGAAATGTTGCTAACCCAGAGTTTCTTGCCAGCAGCTTCCTGCAGATGCAGAGATTGATCAAAGGCCAGTGCAGTCTGTTCATTAATGTTGTGATTTCCTGTGCCTAAAGCCGTTGATCTCTGAGTGGTGAACATCATCCTTCCTGGAGGTGACTTGTTGACCAGAGTCACAGTTTTGTGGCTTCAATCTTAAAATTTTTTTTTGCAGCTCTCTGCTTAAACTGCCTTAAAGCACCATTCCCTACAGCCTTTTGGATAGCAAGTTGTGTGGTTTCACATGGTATTGACGCAGTCAAACTGGAATTCCTTTTTGCTTAGCTAATGTCAATTTGGAAAAGCCCCAGTTAATGAGAGGTTTAAAGCCTCTGTTGGCTTTTCAGGTTGCTATTTAGATGAAGAGTCTCTGTATTTGAGTCTTTCTTGTATAATAGGAACACCAGATAATTCAGGTTGGAAGGCACCTCAGGGGGCCCTAATCTCTCAAGTAAGGAACATCTTTCCTGTTCTTTTTTTTTTTAACTGGCTTTATCTGCATGAAGACATTACAAGTTTATGGACCTTTGATCCCAAGTCATTAAAATTTAACAGGTTCAAAAGTACTAACTGAAACCAAAAGTTAAACATAATTAGGTGATGGTTATGAAGATTAACAGTATATTTATTATTAATCTTCATGCCCACAGAATAAGAATGAGGACAAAATCATAGATCTTTGTTGCAGAAAAAATCATATACATAGAGAAAAATTACATCAGGCTTCTCAGACTGCAAGCCATTTGAAATATAAGAATAATTAATTCTGAGATTCACAGTCACATGTACATCAATTCTTCCATGACAGGTATATTTAGAAGGTTACTAAATAAGTCATGGCCCATCAAGACCTTTATGTTCCAGAAATCTGGTGTTATAGTGCAGTGCTTTGAAAACTTAGAAGTAAAAGCTGAGAAGTTGTTAATGAGTTAATCTTGCCTGCTTTATAAAATGTATTGCATCCTGCTTTCAGGGGGGTACATGTACTCAAGTAAATTACACTTCTTGTTGCTTGAATGTAATGAATGCTAATGACAGATAATGGTGTCTTGTTTCCAATTAGCACTATCAAGAGATACTGAGGTTTCTAGAGCTCCTGTTCCTGTATTTTCCAGGAACAGCCTGAAACTTTAAAATTATATAAACAAGTTTTATTTATGCTGAATGCATTTGCTGATTGTTTCCTGTCACAGTTGTGCATAATGTGAACAAGCTACATCTCTCTGTAATTCAGTAATTTAAAAAAAACCCTTATGTACATGAAGCCATATTCTATAACCTGTTTCTGTTAAACATCATTCATTGTTCACTTTGCTAAAAATACAGTAAAATGGTTACAAATAAATGAATGTGATAAATTACAGTGAATATTCAGAAAGGTTTAAAAAAACACACTAATTAATAAGTCTGACTCACAAAATGTGAGTTTAAATTGAGTATTTCATACTAAGAAACACATTTTCTTCACTTAGTTGTTGTTCCAAACAGTTTCTAGTATGAGTTGGCAAGAGACTAAATACCATTTTGGCTGAAATCTATGAAAAATATGTGTTGTTCAGGGAAATAAAGTTGCAGCTCTTGGATCACTATCATGTATTATGCAATGAATTATGTGTTTTCAGAAATATTTTAAGTGGTGTGCTCACAGACATCAAATATGCAGTGTATAACAAATCACTTCCTTTCTACACTTGCAATACAGCTTGTTTCTTATTATAACGGTTTGTGTATTTGGAACCTCATATTCTGTCGATAATGTGTTTCAGTTTGGAATGTTCACTCTGCGAGATTTTTCTCTTACATCCTTATTTGTATAATTTTGTGTTTTTCTCTAATAAAAAATGTGCAACAACAATACTATAGCAATGAATTTTCACCTGCTCTGGCAAGTCTTGAGTTTTGCTGGATGTTATATTGCTGGTAATAGCTCTCAGCCCTCCTGAAAGCAGGACAGCTGTTGATAACTTACTGGCCTTTGGACTGGGCCCCAAATGCATTTCTTTTAAAGCTGACCTTTGGATGCAGCCACTTTGTTTTGTAAAATATATCAGGAAGAAATATTAGCATCTTATCTGCTGACAGTTCTGGGGTTCCTTCTGTAACTCCACTCACTAGTCCAACACCCTCCTCTACCCAGCAGAGAAGGCAGTATGCCAAAATGCTGCTGCTTAAATTGTATTACACAAGATTTTTCATAGGGCTGTCTGCCAGATATGGCTGGTATCTCATCTGTCTGTTCTGAACATTTCAAGTAGTTTCCTAGTCATAAACCACAAGCTTCGTAGATATGACCAGATGCGTGATTTAACCCTGGTGCTGCTGGCACTCTAGTTCACCTTACATAATCCTGTAATTTTTATTTAACTAGCTACTAGAATCATTGCAAAATTGCACAGAAATCTTAGTATGATCAACAAATAAAAGATACATTCTTCCTGTTTGTTTTCTGCACTACCTCCATAGGAGGATTAATGTATTTAATATATATACGTATACGCATGCACATGTACATATACACATATAATTAATTTTCAAGCAGCTGGATGGCTCTCATTATCCTGGAAGGCAATTCTCTGCAGTGATTATTTCCTATCGAGCTCAGCTGGCATTGGGAAAAATCTTTATAAGTTTTCACTTCATTTTCATTCGTGTCACTCATATGTCCACTTTCTGCAACTGCTTCAGCAAATAAATTTTATCTGCCTGAGATACTGACATCAGTATACTATCCACTCATATAAATTACTTCCAGCTAAATTACTAAATTAATGCACAGTGATTACAGTTGCATTTTCAGTTAAAAACAAAACACAAATACTTGTAGCTGAAAACTGACGTTGAGAGCTGTGTGTAGCCAGTCAAGGGATAACGTGTCCCGAATCAAAACAGCTTGAATATCAGTTGCCAGATATGCACAATCAGTGCTTTCAACTGAGATAAGCATATGAATTATTCTCAGAAATTATTCCCAGAATAGTTATGGATAGCTTCTAAATTTGAGAAATTAAAAATCTGATTGCAGGCAGTTTGTGAACAAAGAAGTCAAAATTAGTTTAAGAAAACAATTGTTAGAGATTGGTTGTTTATTGCATTTGTGAAATGTTTTTACTTGCAATCCACTGTCAACTAAGCTCTTTCAAGTGTAAACTAATATTTTTTAAATGATAATCCAATATGGAAAATTGCCCGAGCAGTACTGCTATAAATAATGCAATATTGAGCTGATTGCCTGCTTCTGTTCATTTTACAAGGGTCTTACCTCACACTGTGTTCAAGCAAAAAGAAACAAAAGTGACAACAAAAAATTGACAACAGGAAAGTGTTATATTTTCTGTTTGGTCCACTACAGACAGAAGAAATAGAGTAGAGTTCATGAAGGTTTTAAGTTTTTCTGAGCAGAGATTGATTCTTCTTATGTCTACCTCGTATCTGGTAACAGTAGTAGTCAGATCTTGAATTTGGTACCAGGTACCAAAACCACAGTCCAAATTGTAAATAATAATAACAGTCAAGCAAAAAATGTGAATAATTACATTTCTGTTTCATTAGTTCTCAGAGGTCAAATTTTCTGGACGTCCACTCCAGGTAATAGCTGGGATTGCTGATTATCAGGATGCAACTATGACCTGAAATCTTTTGATAACATGTTAATATGACCATAAATAATTTTTGTTAAATGATTTGGAGAAATCTCCAGGAACTCGCTAACAAAGTTTATGTTGACAAGCAGGTATTCTTTATTGCGGCGCCTAGAACAAAAAGCAATGAAAAAGTGGGTTGGAGATAGTTAAGTCTGATTTTCCTCTTCTTGACCCTCACTACTTTCAATATCCGTTTTATTGATTAAGCGTTTTATTGATTACTATATAAAACATTCAGTGGATGTCCAGTGACTGCATAAGGAAGAAGGCTGTGGAGAATCAGGTTTCTCTGTACAAGCAGTGGAAATATGGCTTCTTCAGAAGCAAAGCTGAAAACCTGTTGGTGTTTCCAGTAAAGATAAAGTTCCATGTAGTACAATACAGTCAGCTCTGTGGAAAACAAACTATGCTGAGTTTTATCCTGCATAAATATTTGGAATTGCAGGTAAATGAGATTAACACCTCTTTGGCAGCTTAGCAATAGTGAATATCAAAGTGGGTGGTCTTTTTTCAGACCTAATTTTTTCAAATAGAATTTCCGTCAGTGTTTGTGACATCTTCTAGGTTTAATTATTTTGGGCCAAATGTATCTTGTGCTCAGTATATAAGAAATGTGATGTGCTCTACAATAACTGTTATTGTCACTGATACATTTTCCTTCATGTTTTTTAAATTTTCACTAACCTGAAACTAGCTGGTGAATGCTATCATACAAAAGTGTTAAAACACCTTTCATTTCTGTGCTCTGTTTTTGTTTTGAGTTGGTTACCTATAATAATAATTACATGTCTATCTGAATCTGTTACAGTGTGCCTGAATATTATGACTATGGTCACGGAACAAGTGAAGAGGCTTACGACAGCTACGGTAAGGTCTATTCTATCTTCAGCAAAAGTGTGAAATCAAAAGAAAAAAATCTGTCACTGACAACTCAGAAATTACTTCCCCATACTTGTCCTTCTTTCTTTGCTTTTACGAAGACCAAGAAAAATGGATTTGTGTATCTTTAGGGTCAATGAGTTTTGAGTTACTGAAGTAGGACCAGAAAAGTGGACAGATCATAGAATTATAGAGTGGTTTTGGTTGTAAAGGACCTTAAGATCATCTAGTTTCAACCCACCTACCATGATCAGGGTCACCTCACACTACACCATGTTGCCCAGGGTTCTGTCCAACCTGGCCTTGAACACTGCCAGGGATGGAGCATTCACCACTTCTTTGGGCAGCCCATTCCAGTGCCTCACTACCCTCACATTAAAGAACTTATTCCTTACATCTAACCTGAACTTCCCCTGTTTAAGTTTGATCCCACTGCCCCTTGTCCTGCTCACTACAGTCCGTGATGAAGAGCCATGTTGACTGGCACCAACCACCTTGTTGGTTTTCATGTGCCTTAGCATGGTTTCTAGGAGATTCTGGACCATGATCCTGCTGGGAACAGAGGTGAGACTGACTGGTGTGTAGTTCCCTGGGTCATCCATTTTCCCCTTCTTGAAAATGGGGGTTATATTTCCCTTTTTCCAGTCATCAAGAACTTCACCTGACTGCCAAGATTTTTCAAATATGATGGCCAGTTGCTTAGCAACTTCATTTGCCAGCTCCTTCAGGACCCATGGATGGATTTCATCAGGTCCCGCAGACTTGTGCTCATTCAGGTTCCTAAGATGATCTTGAACCAGATCCTCTCCTACAGTGGCCTTCACTGAAGGTCTTCATTCTCACAGTCCAACCAATTTCAATCAAAATTACAAAGCAGATTAATCAGAGTCACACATCAGTTTAACAGCAACACTGAAGTTTCTTATTAATACCTGAATATGTTTCAGTGCTAATTTTCAGTCTGCTTGATGTGCCAACAATACTATGCATCTGCTACTGTCATATGCATCACTTCAACCAGCAAGTTTGAAATACAGACTTAATCAAAGTGGAAGGAGAAGGTGCTGTACTACCATGGGAACCTCCGATGCACCAAGATAAAGGACTACCTTGTGCTACACACAGCACTATGAGTAGAGGGAGTGCTGTATTCTTTGCATCTTTGCAGTCTGTGTCTGAGCTGGAATAGTTCCATTTCACAGGAACTGGGGGCAGGAGAGGAAAAGAAAATGTTGCTCTGATCTGTACAGTCCATTTTCTAGGTCTGTTGTTTGATATTAATGACAATAGATTCTAGTACATCTTTTTCTATCAATATTTTTTCAGTGCATTGTACCATCAGATCACAGCACAGTAAACCTTAGTTGGATATTTTCACTGAAATAAGAGGGCAAGGCTGACTATTGTCAGATTAAAGACTGACCCTAGTATATTCAGCAGAGATGTTATGCTTGATTTACTACTAATAATAAAGTATCACAGGTTTACATGGTGACTTCCAGAGCATTGTGAAAATCAGAGCTGCTGGAGTAAAAGTTGTAGTAGAGTTATGCAAGGATTGCTGCTTGAAAGAAATAATTTTATTCATGCAGCTGTGAAGCAAATGTCACTGTAATGCAAAGTTGCAATGTCCTTTGTACAGAAATCACAAGACACTGCTGAGACACCGTCAAAATCGTTGCATTATAAAATTATAAATAATGTTTTGTATAATCAGTATTCACAATACAGTTGGGTAATACAGTGTTCATTCAGGTACATTTTCAGTGTTAAAGAAGTAGTAACAATAACATCTTAGTTTTATGAATGTGTGATTCAGTTACCCTTTGTTTTGTTTCCTTTTTGTACGGACTTTTTTATACCTGCAGTGAAAGGCCTTTCCTCCCCTCTACAGTTCCCCTGTCTACCACTTCTCTCAAATGCATTGCTAAGGTTTTGGGTGGTACGGGAAAGCATAGGCTGAGCTCAGTAAGAATTACCCACTGTTTAACTTTTAGCTAGACACCCCCACACTGAATCTTGTGTTTTTGAGCAAGACATTTAATGTCACTCTTCCTCTAATCCCTTGTTTGTAAAACTAGAAGAATATTACTTGTTTTGAATGGACTAATTAGCTAAGCCTTACAATGTGTTCAGAGAGTGGAATGATGACTAAATTTATGCTCTGCATGAAGATTTTTTTTTTTTTCTCGTTTAGCAGCTGAAACAAACTCAAAATGCCTGGGTTTGCTTTACTGGACTTGTCTTAAAATATATGGTTGATAAGTGTGGACTTTCTGTTATTCCTAAACTATTTTCTGAGCTGACATTTGAATACAAAGGTCTAGAATAGTGTTAGCAATAACCAGGAATAAACTTTAAAATTGAATAATATTCCAGGTTACGATTTTGCTACTTTCTGAAATCAGATACATTTACATGTGAGTAAATTTGTGCTTCTGTTGGTTCACTTCTTCAGCAAAGTAGTAAATTTGCTAGTTCTGTGCTCTGGAAATCTATAAATGAGCTTTCTTCATCCCAGAGTTACTGCCATTTATCTGAGAAGGTAATCTGAATATACAGAGCTGTAGAACATATGCTTTACTTCCTCACTTTCTGAATTCTTGGTACATATACTGATGTTCTGTCTATATCTGACTTTTTCAGTGCCTCCCACCTAGCTAATAGGCAGCCTGGTGCCAACCTTTCTCACCCTCATGTAGCTTTTACCCTAATTCTCTGTCTCCAGAAGAATTTCATGATGTTTTGCAGTTCTTTGTGAGATTTCTGAATCCATCCCACTGTATGGAATCAGCTGTCCCTTTGTTTTTCACCTACAGTAATCAACACAGTCTTTCTTTCACCCCATTTCAGTTTCACACCTTGTTTTACCTTCCACAGCATGGCTTCAGCACTCTTCCTGGCAAAATCTATAATTCAGAATATATATCTGAATAGCACCACACACAAATGGCACATGAATGTACAACTGGTGTCTTCTTGTTGTCTTTTAGATGTTTTGTGTAATAACTTTTCACTCTTATCCTTTCCAATAACAGTATCTGAATTATCAAAAATTGAATAGCTTGGCACTTATTCATTTTCTTCCGTGCATCCTCTTGCTTCCAAGTTATCATTAGAGAGTACAGTTCTCAGTCCTGAGAAGGTTTTCTTTTATTCTTTTTTATAAAGTAGATTTGACTAAATAACAGTACTATTTCAGGCTCACGATTATTTTTTTTTAAGTACAAAACAGAGCTCTCTGTATTTTGTGAAGTAATTTACAGCACCATAGCATCCCTATATGAGCTGCCTGCTTTAATTTTCTTTCTATCTGGATGCCTCAGAAGTATCAGGGGTTTTTTTGTATCATGGGTTCTTCTAAGTTCCTTTTACAAGAGCTTGTTGAGAAGTCTTTCTGAGGGCACTGTTTCCTCAGCAGTTCTCAAGATTTGCACATTTAGGGATTGTTCACAGTAGGGTTGCAAAGATCACAGAGGCTTTTCAGAGAAGAGCCCACCTGAACCATGTTATTCTCAGAAAACCATCTTTCTTTTGATTAGATGGAAGCGCTAAACAAGAAAGGGCCCAAGTCACTTATCTGAGGCTGGGCAAGATGAATTCTTACATGCTATTCATCCCTGTAAAATCCACAACTTAACTGCTTTGACTCGTTTTTCAATTTCTGATGTGAAGTTTCCTGGGAATTTCATCACCTCCAACCAAGGATCAACAGCAAAGTCAGCAGCTGAGAGGGATATATGTAGAATCCCACTATTTCCCATGTTCTATGAATGAAAATTCAGAGCACACGAACCCACTATGCAGCACAACTCTATTGTGATTTGATATGCTTGCCACCCGGTCTCTCAGAGGATCAAAGTAGAGGCACTTTAAAGCATTCACTGAAGCAGCCTCTGGGCACCTGGAAATACTCTGCTGAGGAATTATGAGATTCATACAATTTTTTTCTGGGATCAGGATTATACAGCTCCTGCTAGAGAATTTTGAAGATCATTGTTCTGGGTTGAGGAAGACAAATTTGGGACATATGCCTGAAAATATCTTGTGGACATAGCCCTTATAGCTTCTTCATGTGAGTGATAAAGAAATATCCTTAGCAGGAACGATAAAACTTAAATGTTAATCATTTGAAATACTGTACAGATTTCAAAAATGTAAAGCATCCTCATCTCTAATCACACTTACTAAACATATATGATACTTAGGTCACTGAAGGTCTTGATATTTGCAGATACAAATTTAGATCTAGCAGTCTAAACTAATGTGACAACATCATTTTAACTTGATGCTTACGTTTTAAAACAAGAGGCATGAAATTGGATTAACTTATGAACAAGAAGTTTATATCCATTGCTCTCATTGCACTTTAATAATATTGTGGTTCCCCTTCTGGCACCGTTGTCATCTGAGGAATCTATTGAAAGCACTTATTTAAAGTTTTAATGATATAAATCCTTTGGGATAAAATGGACAACTAAAAATTTGGTAACTGGGAATCTTCCCTGCCCATTTGTAATGTCATGCCTGAGTCCAAAAAGCACCTTCACTGGATAGAACCACTATAAAGGAAATACCTTTTGTAAACTGCCATGTTCTCCTTTTCCTTGGTTTTTAGAGGAACCAGTGTTCTTGATACAAGTGTTGTGCTTGTTGTGCTGTGTTAGGCTACTTTAGAAAGATAACAGAAATAGTAGGACTTGCTAGTAAGGTGCATCCAATACATTATAAGCTATATTAATTATATCAGACCTGCCTCACTTTTGGTTTATCTGAATCCTTTTTCTCCCTTGCACTGATTGGAACACTCAAGGCTTTAGTTATCAGTTACTATTTCTGTCTTAGTTCTCCCAGAGGCTGGGGTCTCTAGTAGACAAGCTTTGCCATTTTCTGCTGCAGAAGGTTGAAGAGGCTCCTGCCTCCATTTCAAAAGGTTGAAACTGCCATAGCAAAGATGAAGGAAAGTAGGAGCGTCCCTGTTCTCAGATGCTATACTTCACAGCCTGGTGCATGTACTGCCTTGTGTATTACCTGGAAATGATGGTGATTTATGTTTTTAATGCTAGGTCATGAGCGGCAGTATCTGAGAGATCAGTATGCTTGGACTTATGTTGTTACTACCAGAAAAGCAGAAATATTACGTAGAGGAAAAAAGGGGAGGCTTAAAATCTGTAACTTCCTAAAGCACCACAATTAAATTAGAATAAAACTGTCTGCCAGAGGCCTTAGGCAAGAGTCAGGAGGGTTAATCTATACCTTGTCACCGACACAAAAAGGGAAGACATAAGTGAACTCCACTTACACTTCTGCTACTACACAGGAAAAGCTTGCAAGGCTGCTTACTGCATGTGCTGCCATTGAGGCAAGAAGTGTCCTATCGTCACCAAAAATTTTCACTTGTGCACATTTTCTCTAATTACCACTTTTTGTAGTGCATATTCTATTCCAGTTCATCATTAAGGGTTTGCTTACCTGTAAGCAACAGATACTTGGTTTTAAAATTACTTCATCTTCAATTAAAATTGGAGAACGAAACTTTTTTGTGTAATTCCTTTTAACGCAAGATATCATTTAAGTTGCAACATGTTGACACAATGATTTAACTACTTCACAAATAATTCCCTTCCAATCACTCAGTATGAAAGCTTTGCAGTTGTGATAACAGTTAGTTTATTAAGTAATGCTCTACACAGACAGCACTTTATAAACAAATCTTTTATAGGACCGACATCTAAAATTGTACAGTAATGTTCCACTGCTTTTTTATTATCTTGCTTATTTTTTTAATTTTATGTTTGTCCTGAGGAGTATATCATATAGTAATTTTTGGGGTTTTAATAACGATGATAGTTTCTGCTGAAGAAATAAAGTAAAAATAAATATATAGTGAAAGGAGAGGCAGAAAGAACATATGGAAGGTTCAAACATCAGGAATTCTGATAAATAGGTTGATTGAAGAGATGTTACATTATGAGCCACAAATTCTCATGCATCATTACAAGACATAAGCATGTTCATTTCATGGAGAATCTCAAGTAACTACCATCCTAGTGTGAAATAAACTGTGTATTGATTAATCTATGACAGTGATAAAGCCAGATAAAGCCATGCTTCAGTGTATATAGAATAGTATTTGTATATTTTGAAAAAGTAGCAATTCTTATTAATTGCTTTGTAGGCAAAGATAAAAGCTTTGGTCTGCTGTCAAGTCCAAGTTCTTTCTTCATTTTTAATACTAACTTTGGTGTTGTAGGTCATTGGTCCTAATATTCATTATGTTCAGGGTACTGATTGATTCTTTACCCTATTTCTTCTTTCTAGCCTGGTCTTAAAGTGTAGGAAATCTGATTCTCAAATAAGGTAGTGATAGATACACAGATGTAAGAGACAGGTTGATTCTTCTCATTACAGTATTTGACTTCACACACCTTGTGACTACAGGCAAGATCATTGCTAACACTAATTATAAAGCCTTACTAATGTGCACTGATTGTGTATTTATATCATCTGAGCACATGTAATTTTTTTCTTGTAGGAAATATCACTGGCAACATACCAAAGAAAACTTTCTTTGGTTTCTAAGTCTTAGAGCATCTTAGCATTGATTAGGCATCTCAGAGGCAACAGGACACAGATTGTGGCAGTGTGGTGGGGGTTTTCTGCCGTACCTCTACAGAATACCTGGCAGGCAAGTTAGCACATGCCCTGTGCTTCTCCACTACCATAGGATCAGGAGTGCTCTTTTGAATCAGATTTTCCTGATGTCTCCATTTATTGCTCTTCTTTTCACACCACTGAGTGGGCTCAAAGTACAGGACTTCTTGTTCGAGAAAAAGCCAGAAGACAACTTCCCACTTTTTGTGAGAATTCAGTTCAGAGGCTCAAACTAGGGCCTGTCTGAAATGGAAAGTCTCTGAAAGCCGTATAGTGTGAACATCAGGTCCTCAGCATCAGCTGTTTCACTCTGCAAATCATTCCTATTTGTATGCACTGTGTGCCAATATTGATACAGCACCTGAGTCCTGGTGCCTCTCCAGCTGTCCAGACTAACAACCTGGCTATGCGTGCCATGTCTCTGTCCCTGCTGCCCTTGTTTCAGCCTGCATGACCACCTTTATTCTGGGTCGATAGAGGCATCTGGTCATTCCATGGGTATGAGACAGGGAAGCACCCAGCCCTGGAACTCAGAAGTGGTCCTGAGTCTTCCTGTACAGTGCTGCTTTTCTTTCACCAGAAACAGGAGTCATTGAAGACCTCTACTGCATATGGACAGAAAATACACCAAATAAATTGCCCTCTTTTAATCTTCTTTTTCAGTCATTCCTATACTTACTAGGGTATCAGAGATCCAGTTCCTACTCTGTGGGATGGAATGAACTGTCAAAAGCATTTCCTTGATTTTCTGCAAAATTTAATCAATTCTTTTACTGGAGGAATCACCTTAGCTGTCTTCCAAATAGTATTCATTCCCTTAGAAGAGATTTATGATTTTCATAAGAGCATGATTTTGAAGTTCTGCAGGAAAAGGAGCACATTTTGAATTGGCTATGACAGCTACTGTGGGGATGATACTAAAGTTATTGCTGTTTTGTCAAATCAGTGTTTTAATTAGGCTATAATTCTTTAGAAAGTTCCATATTTAAATCTGTCACATTCTTTTAACTGACTGTATATTCTGAAACTTTTATACTTCAGTTATTAGGCTACAACACAGAAAAAGTCCACATGCAGCATGAGAAAAAAGAGTGCTTTTAATTTATAGCTGCTTGTTGTGCTTCCTCTATTACTCCTGAATTATAAATCATTTTCTATGACAGAATAAGTAAATCATGCAAAACTTTCTTATGTAGTCTTTCAAATGGTAATTTCACTGCCTTTCACTGTGGGAACCGTAGAGTGGAGAATCCAAGACAGAAGTCCTGTAATAGTGATGTGCATGTGTTGTTGACCGTGTGTATAATTCCAGACACAGTATAACTGCATGTTTCATGTTCACTGTAAAATGATAAAAAAATAATTTACTGAAAATAGAGAGAGAAAACTCTCTCCACACTGTCACATTCACACTCTCCTCACAGCAGCACTGATAGTAGTCTGTCTCCTGTTGCAGTTTCTGGACTACTGCCTGTGTGCTCTGATGCTGCTCCTTCCCTGTCTGAGGCAGATGTTCACTGCAACAGTGGCTGAAGCTTTTTAGGAAATCTCCAGTAGTAACTGCTCTTCTTGCTCCCATTACTTTAGCCCCCGGGAGAGCTGGCAGAGTGAATGAGCACTCCTCATCTACTCCAGTGCCAAATCAGCTGAAGGTTTTCTGTGATTCTCCACTACCAGTTTACTCTAGGGCAGCTCACAATACTAAAGCATATTTAGAGTACCCATGCAGTCTAATTTGTTAGCCCTCCTGAAGAGAAGGGGCTGTCAAACATAGGGACAATAGTTTTTTAGAACAGTTGCAGCTAATTTCAGAAAATAGGCTATTAAATCACAAGGTTTTCCTAATATTTCTAGTTTTGAAACCATATATACAATGTAAGCAGTAGGTTTAGTGAAATAAGTGGGTTTTAGCATGGTGTGAGTAAGCATAGTGGGTTTGAGCCTGTGTTTTGAACACATTTTTGTCTTCTGACAAGATTCCACATTTCAAATAAGAAAGGTACCATTTGTAGTTTGAAGTATAGCCACTTCAGCTAGTCTCACAAAATTATTAAATACATTGATACACAGGCAGAACATCCTGTGTGTGTTTCAGGCTTTGCAGATAAGGAAAAGAGAGCGGAAGAGCAAAAAAAAAAAAAAATATATAGATGTTCTTAAAAAACAAAGACAAAATTTGTTCCTGACTTTTTGTCTAAAGCAATATTTCTCCAGTTACAGCACAAGAAAAGTGCAGCTGTCTTCTGTGTGAATTTATGGGGTGAAAGCCTGGCTTTGCTAATGTTAGTTGAACTTCCGTCATTAGCTTGTGTAGGGCAGAGTTTCCAGCCATTGCTTAATACTTTGTCTCCACCCATCTTTTCATGGAGAGAGAAGTTTGGAGGCTTACTAGAACAAAACAATTCTCACTGTTCTCATTTTAAAGTTAGATGTCTGGTTTCTATTGGTTCTGCTCAGCACATCTATAGCACTTTTTTCTTACTGCTCAGGCAATTAATTACATGTCAGAACACCCTAGGGAGGTAGGTATTCCTGTCTCATTCTACCACTGAGGAAGCCATACCACAAAATGTTAAACAATTATCCAAGGGAACTGAGCAAGAGAGAAGTACAGCTACTAATCACAATTCCTAAATTCCACTTACGCTCTATATCTACTGTGCTGTGCTCCCTCCAAATATATGCGATATAATGACCTTGCAAAGAAGAGATTTTTTTTTCTCATAAGAACAAAAACTATTTTACTCTGAACTAAAAGAAGTTTCCATGTTTTTAATACCACTGAAAGTTAATAAATAAAATTATACCATCATCTTAATTGCTGTTATATACTTCTTAAGTATCTAAACAGAATAGCTCTTTCCATCTCTTCTTGCCCACCTATCCCAAAATAATTGACCAGAGATTAATAAAATTGTGCCCAAAAATTGTGAGCAATATTCAGATGTTAAATGAGTTACCAGGAAGAAGTGATCAGGTCTTTACTATTACAGAGTATAAACAATGAATATAAATGTAAGATTATTAGGAAACAACATATTCATATGCAAATCACATGCTGTTAATATATATATTTCATTTTAAAGCATCTGTTCATATGATCTGTGCTTTAATTACTTGTATTGTTGCCCTCTTTGTTAAAAGTTTTATCCAGTTCTGGAAAATTCCATGACAGGAATACAGAATGCAGAATGAAGAATAGAAAAAAAGTGCTCTGAATATGCGCTTTTCTCGACTCTTGTACTAGAAGACATTTTTTATGTGATGATATCCACAGCTTGGGGAAGGATAGATGGACCACTATAAATTTTCCTGTGCTTTCAGTACGACATAGGTAATGTAGTAAGACAAACAAGTTCATTTACTTCAACAGCTATTAAAATTACACCATTTAGTGACCCCATATTCAAAGAAATTTTGCTGGTTAAAAACTGGGACTTTTTTCATTTTGACTCTCCAGTAAGAAAAAAATCTAACTTGAATTTTGTATTTAAACAGTAAATTGGAGCTACTGTGTCTGCTAGGAATTGATCAAACAGTAATCTTTAAAGATAGTCTCAGCTAATATATCAATAATGTCTATAAAAGATACTGGAAGTATTTATATAATTCAATGAACACAGTAACTAAGAGTCAATCTGCATTTTAAAAAGTAGTGGAAAAATGCTAACATATAATTTCTATCAATCATAAACCAAGGGTGCTGATTGCCTGTGATAATAGCAATTACTTTATGTATCCTAAAGGTGAGCTTCAAATATCGATTCACAGGGAGCATACAGCAAATTGAAAGAAGTATCCAGGGTAATTAAAGAGGCTGTGCCCATGACTTCATGTTTCTTATTAAGGTAGCCACCAAAAAATTTGCTATGACACTCATTACTGCACCTGAAATAATCCTCATGTCCAAACATACTCAGATTCCTCAGCTATAAATCATTATGCTGACATAACTTACAACTTTAGTATCTGAAAGCAAAGCGTACAATATTTCTTCTTAGCTAAGAATGGCAACATCTGAGAGATGTTTCAAGTTGGCAATAACACCAAATTCCTGGAAAAATTGGGCCCTTGACTGTCAGTTATTAAGCTGCCTGTGTGGATTTCTTTTCAGTCACTGGGGACAGT
Source organism: Loriculus beryllinus (assembly GCA_039877255.1). Taxonomy (NCBI): domain Eukaryota; kingdom Metazoa; phylum Chordata; class Aves; order Psittaciformes; family Psittacidae; genus Loriculus; species Loriculus beryllinus. The sequence continues at coordinate 16,456 of JBCJKH010063806.1, forward strand.
CAGAAGTGAAAAGGACAGTGGCTAAGATGGTAATACTGGATGGAGGGCTGGATGTCACCAAGGGAGCAGGGAGGTTGGAGTCCACAGGGTTTCTTTGCACAGGAGTCAGAAGGAGGGAAATGTAAACCACAATGATTGCCCTGCACATCTCTTCAACTCCTGGACATGCTGATTCACAGACTCACTAGTGGTTCTCCTGGTTACTTTTCTCTCTCCAAGGCTATGGCTCTTACCTGCTCTTCACCTAAAATTCCTCTCAGTTTCCACTTCATTAACATTTCATTTTACTAATCTAGAAATGTCCAGGCTCTCTTTCCTCTTTCCTTTCCATTTTGGCACAGTGTCTCAGAGAAAACCTGGATTCTACTGTTTTTATATGTTCTTAAACACAAAGCAAATCAGCCTGGGAGTCAAAAAGGCTGAAGAGTCTTTTGAGCCTTCTGCTACCTAAAGAGCTACCCAAATATCTGTGTGACTACTGAGGTAGTCTATATGGCTTCAGTCTTTTAAGACTATTCCTAAGGATAGATTCCTTTGTCAGGAGCCCCTCTAGATGCTGAAAGAAAAAGGTTACCATGGAGTACTGGAACAGAGATTTGAAAGAGTAACTTTGCACATCAAGTAAACTAGCATGCAGATAGATTGTTCTTCATCAAAAATCCATGTAGGAAAACCTACTAAATAATCTGATTTCTTTTTTGGTGTGACTGCATCTTGTAATTTTTTGGCATCGTGTGATTCAGAGACTCTTCATAGTGCTGCTCCATGTCATCTTGCTTTCTCCATAATTCTTTACTACAGTATGAGATGCTAGTGTTTTCACAGTAAAAGTAATCCCAAAACTTTCATCTCTGTTTTGCCTACAGATTCATATTTTGATGCAGATATAAATAAGCAGATATAAACAAGATGTGACCATCATCCTTCTTTGTTAAGTTTGAAATCAAGCAAATAGGTCCACCATGTTACTGGAAAAAGACCATAAGAGACTTGTACCACAAATTACATTTCCATTCTTGTTCTGTACCAGAAACTGTTACAGCCACAGCAGCAATTTACTATAAGAATACTGTCAGTCAAGGAAAAACAGCTTCTTCCAATGGGTAACATAAAGTCATTTCCTACTATATGGGTGTTGCCAGAAAGACTGTTTCGGTCCCGAGGTGGGGTAGGGGACTCAAATGGAACAAGAAATTGGTTTGTCTTTGTGTTGTACATTTAGTGAGTATTTTTACTACTTTAGTCACTTTCATTTATATAAATAAAACTTCTTTTTTATCTAAATCTTACTTATCCCCAGGGCCTGTCTGCAAATGCAGTGACACTTCAGGAAAGGGTAATTGAACCTGAAGCACTTTTACAGCAAAATGCCATTTTTTAAAGGGTGTAATGAAACAAACTGCAAAGGCAGGTTTTTTAAAATTTACTGTATGGAAACTGATTGCCTGTAGGAATGAGTAACCTGAGGATTTAGGACTATATCATATTGGCTGTCACTTCTTTAACCCTCTAGGCAATAGCTTTCTACTGTAGCCTTTGGTTTCTTGTGGCTGTAAAACCCCTGATATTCAACAAGAAAACATCCTGAGTAGCTTAAAGAAAAAGAAAATAGATGGAGTGCACAAAAAAAAAATCACAACAGGAATGTTTCTTGTTCCATAGCAAGATCAGCAGGTACCAAATCTTCTCCAGAGATGTCCACTGCAAATGCATGCTAGACTGAGCCTCTATTCAGCTCTGCAGCTCTCCCCAAGTGTTCCTCTCACATGCCAGGGCAACAAGATAAGGAAATGTAGTTGCAGAGAAGACATCTTGAAGAGAAGAAATAACTTTGAGAATTTTAACAGGCTTTTTATGTTTTATATTTTCATTTTTCTGTTTTCATAGAGCATTATCTTTTCATAAAAACAGTCTTTGATAGCCATTTTAACCATTCGGGATTTTATTCTAGAGTCAGATAATTATTTTCTTACTGGACACAGAAGTCAGCAGTGATTAGCAAAAACAAGATATCAACAACAAAATTATGCCCATTAAAAACGAACAGGCTCATTAACTAAAATGTTTCCATTTCATCAAACTTCTGTTACTTCTGCTCATTCCTGGAGTCTTTGGAATATAAGTCATTTTTTTGCAGTTGTAGATCTATAGCAACATTAAATACTCCAATTAGTGAGGTAAAAAATTGACAGGTATTCGGATATTTTTTAAGGGGGCCACTATGGTTCTTTCCCTGCTAAATGAAAGTGCATATATATTGAATTCCATTTCTTCAGGGAGAACCTTTAAAAGTCTTTAAATGTTATTTAAGAAATTAAAATAGGCAGCAGCAACTTTTAAATTTCAAAGGTGAATGACCAATTCTTTCTTAACATAAACAATGTTTTTGTTCCTTTTTAAAATGAAGCTTGGACAATAAGGAGGTCAGTAAGTATATAATACTTTATTTACACTAGAAGAGTAGCCGGTACATTACCAATGTCTGACTATCATAAACCAAAACTGGAAAGAAATCTGCATTACAAAACATTAAACATTCATTGACAGCTCTGATGTTATTGAAAGGGCAAATTCACTCTTTGGTTTTGGGAAATATAGTTGATTTCAGTAAAGGAGTAGCCAAAATGAGGAAATTAGTGGGCCAGTAACATCTGTACCCAGAGGAGCAAATGAAAATCATCAGAAGATAAGAGAAAGGAAGTAAGCATCCTCTCCAACCTGCATTTGAGCCCAATCACAGTTCAACATGATGCCAACATGTGATAATACTGTATGTGCCTAGAAATCTTCTCGATACTAAATATCAGTAGCATTGTAATTTTCCACCCATACATTTAAAAAAGAGTTCAGTTTCCCTACCATGGCCAGGAGACCACGTTCTCCTTTACCCAGGCAGACTTCCTGACCTGCCAGAGAAAAGAATCCCATGTGGGTGAACAGTATGTGGTCCTTTCCATGTTGGGTAAGATTCCAGTTTTGCAAAGTTACTGCTAGTAGAATGAGGGTTTTAACTTATTTACTCACATACTCCCTGTGTTAGGGCTAAAAGTGTGGTATGACTGACAGCAAAATATGTTTTATTGTGAAGGTTTTGGAAACAATAAACTGAAAATGTAGTATCGGCACACCATTCCATACAAGTAGCTAATATGTCACCATATTGCTCCAAAATTCATTGGGCACTTTACTATTACACATGCCTATAAAATGAAAAATCCAAACAAGTTATTCTGTGCTTGTATCAATGATATCACTATTGTGTATTTGAAATTCTATACTATTACTAATAGACACATTAATCAAGATGCAGAAGAGAAATAAAATCCTCTGTATGTATTAGTTTCACTGGAGAGTCTTGTCATTTAAAGTTCATCCTAACCAAATGATATGAAGAAACTATTTAAGGAGAAACTAGTGAAGACTGAACTTTAGTAAGTTATCTGTAGCAAATGAGACCAAGGAAATCAAAACATGGACTTTTTATTGAACTCTTGTTCTGCACTAAAAGACGTATCTGTGAATCCTTTGCTTGAGAGGAAAGTGTTACTGTCACTCTAAAAACTTGCTTTAATAAAAGAAAATCTTTGACAAGTCTTAATAGAGATTAACATTTTTTTTCAGTTCCCTTTTACATTTAATGCAATCATTCCATTAATGAAATAGCTGACGATCTAGGAAATGTAGTTTAGCCTTCATTGAAATGTGTGAATAACACAATTTTGATTTTTAATATTCTCATATGTTATCCTCTGTATTTTATTCTGCATAGAAAGTTCTATTCTCGTTTTTAGGTAATTCTGTTAAAAAAATGAACAAAATCTTTCAGTGCTTTGACTGAATTGGAACAGACACTATTTAAAAGTTAGGAATCTTGTTACTGCTTTCTGGCAGTGACCTGACACTTGAAAGCCCAATCTCTCCTTCCAGTAACGGGAATGAAATACAAGAAAAAAACAAAAAGCAACTGAAGTTGGATTTATTCTACAGGTACATCAGGAATCAGAACTGAAGAACATCTCTGCTTGGCCTAACAGAAAATAAATTAGAAAGTTGCATGTAACATGAAAAATGTGGTAAAAATGTGTTCTTCTTGGCAGTGAGGAATGAATATTTTTGTCCCTGCTCACTGTAACTAATATGTCCCATACTGGCTCACAGCTTATCCCCTTATACCTGGCAGTTCAGCAAGTTTCACATTTCTATTCTATATAGATAAATTTTATTGACCTTGCTGATCCAGGAGTACTCATTTCAATACTTTCTGGCTGAATGGGGTAGCAAAAGTCTAAACCAAGACCAGAGCAAGGACAATATCTTCTGAAATTTTGGTTTATTCAACAGGCACTTACAAAATTTTTGCATGGATCAAAGCATAAAAATTACGTATTTCTTAAAAATTAGATGCACATGGATTTTTGAATTTATGGGGGAAGAACATAGGATGTTTCAAATCTGCAGCAGCAGTTTGAGAGTGGACAGTTCAGGTTATTACTCTATTACCTACTTACAAAAGCTATACTATAGCCTCACTTCAGACTTAGGAAGAATTATCTATTTTACTATAGTGATCAGTTTGGTTTGTTTTGATAGCAACAAGTATATGGTTTCATCACCAATTTGTATCTTCCTTTTCCCTTCCCACTGGTTTCAAGCCACTTTTCGATCTTTTAAACTCCTCTCTTCTCTCTCTGTTTTTTAAGCACTTTAAAAATTATTCTTTTTTGTCCTAGTATCAGAAGGCCTGAACCTTACTTTTATGTTTTACAGACATTAATATCCTAAGCATGCATGTAATATAAACATGATGATCACTAATAAAATATAA